>JAOWBP010054031.1:0-10265 GCA_028571105.1 Tragopan temminckii
CATCTTTTAGTAGGAAACCATTTCCCCTTGTCCTGTCAGTTATTTGTTGCTGTTGCAGTGAGACACATCCACAGGCAAAGCTTCCCTGGAGCCTTCTGCCCTGTTTTCTTGCTCCATATTGGGAACAGGACGAACACTGTCAGGAGGTGACAAAGTATAGAGGCACGTGCAGCGTGGGCTGAAGGGCTCTGAGATGCCTTTTGACTCATTCACGATGACACGAACTTTTTCCAATTTGTAAACTCCAAGAGGGTCAAAAGTTGAAGGGCTTTTCTCTTTTGTTTGCCACCTCCGTTGCCCCCGGTTGGAGGAACGCTTGCAGAATCCTCCCTGGAGGTGCACACCAGGAAAGACAGACTGCATTGTTCTGGCTCCCGACTCAAAACCAACACAGCTGACATGCATTGCTGCATGGTTCACCAGCTCCGAAAGGAAGGGAAGGAGCTGATGACTTAATCCTCTGAGCGCTGCCTTTCATCCTTTAGAAGAGCCGGATGTTTTTGCCTCTTGTCATGGTTGTAGGCAAGCTGAGTGCATCGGTTCCTTCTGAGGGTGCAGCCCCACACCTACAAAACTGATAGCCAAAGGGCATGTCTATCTTGCTGGTGTAGGCAGAGCTGAACTGCCGATGCTTGTGTGGGAGCTGAGCTAAAAGCATGGGCTGTGCTGTGCCAGGTCTGGATGAGGCCAGGCTGTGTTCAGTGGTGCTGTGCTTGGCAGTTCCTGCTGAATCCCTCCAGTGTTCCACCTGAGACGAGCAAAATGCATCTGAAATCTCCAGTCAGCCTGGGGGAGACCATGCAGCTTTCAGTGTCTTAAGGGGGGGCTATAAGAAAGGAGGGGACAGACCCTTAAGCAGGATCCGTGGTGATCAGACAAGAAGAAATGGTTTCCAACTAAAAGAGGGGGGTTTTAGACTGGAAATAAGGGCAGTGAGGCACTGGCACAGGTTGTCCAGAGAGGTGTTGGATGCCCCATCCCTGGTGACATTCAAGGTCAGACTGGTTGGGGCTCTGAGCATGAAGCTATTAAAGGCCATTTGGTCCAACTGCCCCTGTTTGTTGCAGGGGAGTTGGACCAGATGGCCCTTAATGGTGTCTTCCAACTCAAACAATTCTATGAGTCTACACGAACCTCAAGGTGTGGGTCATTTTTTGGCTGTTATTTCATTAAATTAGGTATTTGATGGTTGGACTAGATGATCTTAGTGTTCTTTTCCAATCTTTATGATTCTATGAAGAGCAGAAGAGTGAAAAGCTTGGATTGGAAGTGTGGTACTGAATGCAAAGAGCCCTACAGAAGGGAAGCTGGCTCCCGGCCTTGGGCATAAAGGTACAGATCATAGTATCATAGATCATTGGTTGTACCTCAGTGCTTTCCTAGCCAGCAGAATCGCTCTTTTTGGAGGATGGATAAAAGCATGGGCTGGTCTCAACCTGCGTGCCTGCCAACCGCAGAAGGCTGGGGCTGGGAGATGGAGCCTCCACCCTCCTGTCCCACTGCTGTCACCACGCAAGGCACGTACAGGACTGCAAGCTTTTCCTCTGGGGCAGGGATTAGCCAGATTAACTAGTGCTTCTCCTCGGTTTGAATCTGTTTTATCACGTCCCAGTTTTGGCTCTAACATCCAAGAAGGAGGTGTGATTTAGTAGCCAAAGTGTTTTCTCTGGAGACGCTTGTATGTTTTAATGAAGATGTTGGGGATGCCCTGAAAGGACTCTTCACGTGTTGCTCGGAGGTTTCTTTACCCTCTCTAGATTTTTAAAAATGTGCAGAGTCAGCACTGCCCACGTTTCTGTTGTTTCCTCATGCTGTATGTGCAGTGCTGGAACTTGGTTCCCAGGTGAAGATCTTTCCATTTCTTCTTTAGAAAATGCAAGATAAGGCTCTCTGACTTCAGCTCTTGACGTGAAACATTTGAATTAGTTAAAACAAAGCTTCATAGCAATCCTAGGTGGAGGGGAGAGGGGGAATCTTGCATTTCAGGGCCCCATCAAACCCAGATGCAGACAGGCCCCAAGTAGGAACACTTTCAGGGAACGTTTAGACATTGTGTTGAGGGATGTGGTTTGGTGAGATCTATTGGTGATAGGAGGGCGGCTGGACTGGATGGTCTTGTAGGTCTTTTCCAACCTCAGTGATGATTCTATGATTCAGGAGCTGGCTCCATGATCCTTGTGGGCCCCTTCCAACTTGGGATATTCCTAAACAGAAGGTACCAGCTCAGTGTCTTTTGTGCTGCTTCTTGCCTAACTGTGCCTATATCCTGGGGAAAGTGTTGCCTTTCATTTTTCCCCTTGGTATTCTCTTTCATCTTCTATTACGTTACAGTGTCTACCAAACACTCAGCGGTTTCTAAGAGTGCTAACGGGCTTGGTGGCTTCATAGCATTTATCTCTTCAAGCACAGGCTGAGGAACTGTATTTTGTAAGCGTCTCCTTAGTTGTTTTATCTCCAGCCAGCTTCCTAATTTCACTTCTAGATTAGAAGCTCTAGCTTGGTAGAAGGGGATACTTTTTAAAAGGAGCTTATGTAAACTCTTTGGAGGCTGTGTTAATTATATTTGCTTCTGTAATTAATGGACTCGCTGCATTTTGAGTGATTCCTGCCCTGCTAATAAATGCTTCGCATTCCTTTTACCACTTCTCTGCTGATGAACACGAAAGTTAAATGGCTTCGTGTTTGTGAAAACGCCTTCCATTCTCATTCTGTTTTCCTTTTTCTTTTTGAAAAAAGCTGGAGATCTTTGAGAGGGTTTCTGCGAAACCGTCCTCATCACTTTGCATTCCTGGCATATTTCCTTTTCAGGAGTAGGGTATTACGTCTGTGTAAAGTCACCTTCTTCAGGCTGGATTTTAAGTGCCATATAAAGGAATGATTTTTTTTGTTGTTGTTCTGCAAATACTTCTGTCATAAGCTCACTAGTTATCATCTGTCAATCTTGTCTGACTGTGGAGACAGCATTGCGCTCATGGGATGTTGCAGAGCACGCTTCTTAATCCTCATCTGGTGCTGACCTTCGTTCCAACCTTGGACAAAACATTTTTTCCACTTCCCCTTTGTGATCTTTGTTTCCTGTTTAGATGCTAAGCCCACTGATGCAGCTGAGACAGCCTTCCCAAAGGAATGAATGACAGTGGCATGAGCTGAAGATTTTATCCATATCCAGTACCCTGAACCCAGATATTTCAGATAGTTAAAAAATATCTGTATTTTCACTCTTGGAACTCCCTCGTTTCCATCTCTTAGCAGTTTGTGCTTAGAGTTCATACATGAATCTCAGCTTTGCTTTGTACCCTCAAAGAGCCATCTTGTGTATGACTAGAACCAAACTGGGGGGGGGGGGGACGACACAGAATACTTGCTCAGCAACAGGCAGATGAGACCCCAAAACTATTCAGCCTGGTGACCAGGCCAGAAAATAGGAGAGAATACTTGTTTAAATTAATACAAAATGTGATCTCTGGGGTTCAAAATATTTTGTTTCAATCTGAAACAAATCTTCTGGGTTCTATTTCATACTCCCTTAGTGAAAAATCAAAGCAGACTCTCCTTTCCTGTGACATTTGAGTAAGCAGCAAAGAGGATCTGCTTCTACTTTTGTGTCATGGTAAGGTGACTAAGGAATGCTTCTGTGTTTTGGGAAAGAAAACAACTTCTCAACTCAACAGAATAGGCCATAAGCATTTGGTAAAATTCCAGTTTTGTGATTTGTTTGTTTGTTTGTTTCGTGCCAGAAAATGTCAAAGATGTAATGATTTTGAATGGACTTTCTAAATGGATGGCTAGCAGAGAAATTCACAATGCTGGAAGTCAGGTGGAACATTTCTGTGATTATCAATCACTTGAGGAGCTGGTACTGGAATGACCAAATCACACAGATGAACCGGACCAGGAAATCTCTGTTCTCTCACCAGATGACTTGTGGGCAACTGTTGCTTGCACTTCCTTGCAAATGCTGGTCTCACTGGATCAGGGTGAGAACTTCATCTTGGCCGTCTGTCTGTAGATGTTGTCCATCTTTGTCCATCTCTCTGCTTAACTACACATCAGCAAAGCATTTCCCACTGGTTCATATAATCATTAAGGTTGGAAAGACCACTAAGATCATCCAGTCCAACCATCAACCCATCCCACCGTGCCCACTGACCACGTCCCTCAGTGCCACATCTCCACTGTTCTCAGCCACCTCCAGGGACAGCGACTCCTCCACCTTCCTTAAAGCCTTTCCCTCTTGTCCCACCACGTTTAGAAGGGGAGACTTATCTGGCGAGATGTGCGGGGAGGAATGCAATGGTGTAGGCAGCTGGGAGAATGTCCCCACGCACGTGCTGCTGAAGCCAAGGCAGGGGATGAGTTTGGCGTGGCCAAATTTTTTGTTGGGACTTGTTGAGAGGCAGTTCGAGCTGAACTGGAATCTCACCTCAGGTTCCTTGTGCTGGCTGCCAAAATTTGCCGTTGTAAACAAGTTGTACAACCCTAAGACAATTTCAGTAGATAAAGTGGGACTCCTGCTCTCTTTTACATCATGAGGTGTTGTGAATGAGAGAAGAACTGTGCGGAGCAGACAGGCACAGGGCACTTCCCTGGGGTGATATTAACTATTCAAGAAGAACAGCTCTGTGAAGGACTAAAAGTTCAGTTACTGCTTCATCTGTGCGACTTCCTTCCAAATCAAGGGCTGTGCAAGAGTAACCAGATTTTGGTATTTAGCTATGGTTACTCATTAAAGGTGGGGAGGAGGATGAGGAAGAAAAGATCGCAGAATGAAACCTGCTTTTGCAAGTGTCACTGGAACGAGTTGCCAGGTGTGTGACTCACTCTCTTTGCTGGATTTTGCTATGGTGATGGAGGCCTCTGCAGATGTGCTGGGGAATTGGGTGCCCATGGGGAGTTCTTTTCTACAACTCCCTGAAAGGAGGCTGTATCGAGGTGGAAATCAGCCTCTGCTCCCAGGTAAAAGTGATAAGACAAGAGGTGATGGCCTCAAGCTGTGTCAGAGGAGGGTCAGATTGGATATTAGGAGGAATTTCTTCTGACAGAATGGTCAGGCACTGGGACAGGCTGCCCAGGGAGGTGAGGTGTCACAGTCCCTGGAGGTGTTCAGGAACTGTGGAGATGTGGCACTGAGGGACGTGGTTTAGTTGGTTGTTGGTGATGGGTTGGTGGTTGGACTAGATGGTGTTAATCATTACGATGGAAAGACCACTCTGTGATTCTTTCATTCCATGGTTAGTGTGACACCAAGGGCTAAATGCTCTTTTGTCACTAACTCAAACCCTCTCACCAACATCCTCTTCCAATGTGCTCTTCCATTCCCCGGTCCGTGGACTGTTGAGATATTTTTACAGTTGCTCAGTCACTGCTTTTCTCTGCCAGAAAATGTTAAG
Organism: Tragopan temminckii; assembly: GCA_028571105.1. Lineage (NCBI taxonomy): Eukaryota > Metazoa > Chordata > Aves > Galliformes > Phasianidae > Tragopan > Tragopan temminckii. Next base: position 5,391 of record JAOWBP010054031.1, read on the forward strand.
GAAAATCCCAAATTAAGGATGAATTAAGGAAATATAGCAGACCGTAAAGACCAGACACTGACTTGCAGTTCTGCAGCCCTTGGTATGGGGGAAGTCAATTTTGGCACGTGGATGTATCAGAGCTGCTGGTGTTGACTCCTTGTGCTGCCCCAGCAGGTGCCAGTCGAATGTGCAAATTGCAAAGCATGCACTTTAAAAGTGCTTCACCTGCACAGCGTGCACACGTGTGGAGACCTGGCTGGAGGTGAGCAGCATCTCCTGCACAGCCCACTCAGCAAGATGTCCCAGCCCAGGCAAAGGGCTGTGCCAGCACGTCCAGGTGGCTCCAGCATGCCCAGCCTGTGCAGGCACGCATTTTGCTGTGTGTATAAGAGCAGCTCCAAGCGTGTGTTTCCACAGGGCTTAACTGGACTCTGCAAAACCAATCTCCTGAAGTCATGGCATAGAAATAGGCCTGGTGCTGTGGCATCTTGTTCAGTTTGGGTAAAGCGACCTCTCCCACCTCAGGTGCTGGCAGCGCATGCAAGAATTGCTGCGGTTACTGTGCTGGCTGTCAGCAGAGTTCCCCTGCTGTTCTGGAGGTGATGAGACTTGCAGTGCCCCATTACAGCAATGCTTTTGTGGCAATGCAAACAGCCTGAGCCATACTTTCACCTTGTTATGGTGTTCTCCTCCCTTACCAGTGTTTGTTTAGGAGGAGAAACCCCAGAAAAAGTGTATTCAGGACACGAATAAACAGCCACTTTGATAGTAGCAAAGGCAAGCAGTTGATGCTGCCTCCGTAGAAGAATGTTAGGAAGAAATTCTTTACTCAGAGGGTGGTAAGGCAGTGGAACACGTTGCCCAGAGAAGCTGTGGATGCTCCACCCCTGGATGTTCCTAAAGCCAGCCTGGATGGGGTCCTGGGCAGCCTGATCCAGCAACCAGCCCACAGCAGGGGTTGGAACTCAGTGATCTTTAGGGTCCCTTCCAACCCAAGCCATTCTTTGATTCTAAGAAGCAACAGAGAGGAGGTTTCCAGGAGGCTGCTGGATATAGCTTGGATGGAGCTGCAGAGCCCTCCTCTGCCTTCCATATGGCACTGGGGACTACAACTCTTTGATAGATAGATAGATGAGAGATGGCCCTGCATAAATAAGCTAATGCAAAGTGATCTTTCCTTCCTTCTCACCTCTTGCTGGGAGTGCAATGTTTGTGATGAATTCCAGCAGCATAAATCTTAGCTCAATAACTTCAAAATCTCTCGCTGCAGTTGCTTGCCAGTTGCCCAGACTCCAGCACTGGAATGGGTTTCGGCTGCGAATTTCCTGCCTTCAGCTGCAGAATTCTCAGAGAATTCTTCATGGTGGAGGGAATAGCCAAACACACCATGAGCTGATTTATGGCTCTGCCACTGTGCAGAAAAAGAACAGGAGTTAGTGTGAACAGGTGTGTGTTTGCACATGTCCAGAGAACCTCTGTGGTGATGGCTGAAATCCCTAAGCAACCAAAATGAGATCAGATCTCTTTCAACAAGCCCCCGTCATGGAGCCTCCAGCATGGAGCCATCTGATGACAAGCAACGAAACTCCATCAAGTGCTGCAAAGTATAAAGGTGACACCTCTGCTTTAGGAAGTCCCCGTGCTGCAAAGAACTGACGTCTGCTTTGAAATGGGGTTTTGGTATCTTTCTGTGTCTATCCTGCTGCTTTATACTTTCTTTGTTGCTGGAGACTAAGAAAGAAAATCAGGCATGGGATTTCCCCCTTTCCCCACGGAAGCCTTTGAGTCAGTTACACAGAATCACAGAATGGTCCGGGTTGGGAGGGACCTCAAGGATGATGAATCTCCAACCCCCTCACCACAGGCAGGGCCATCAACCTCCCCATTTAATACTAGACCAGGCTGCCCAGGGCCCCATCCAAACTGGCCTTGAGTTGGTAAAGGTAAACTGCTTGTGGCTGATGGAAAAGGGAAGAGTGCAGGACAAATGTATTGTACAGTAGCTCTGGGAAGAGTTAGCACCTATATGGGACCTGCTCACTGCCCCCTCACCCACCACCAGAATGCCTGCATGTGTGTTGGCACCATCTTCTTGGGAGCTCATCGTCCTCTTGCTTGCCATTGCCCTTAAGTATAAGCTAAAATATAGATCTTCATGGAGCCTCTGGAGCTGTCATGAGCTGATTCCTGCTGCGTGAATTCCTTGAGAATCAGCTCGGCTTCTCTATTCGCTGCCAGTGGATTTTTATTTCTTGGGTTATCTGCTTCCCAAAGCCCTGTGGAGGAGCCAAGTTGGGCTCCTTCATACTCCTTCCCAACTGTAGATTCCAGGCTTTTCTGCTTGGCCCCAGGCTTCTCAGTGTGGTTTTGGGTAGCCCATATCAAGCATTTCCTTAATCCAGATGTTCTTTCTCTTGCTTGCTCCAGGTCACACTGTGTCTTTTCCTGAACTGGGTCTACTGGCACCAGATCCAGTCTTTCCCTGCGAGTACGGAGCCAGCAGGCTCGTTCCAGCTGTTCCTACTAGAGCTGTGCAAATCACTGATTTCTTTGGGTTGGCCCACAGAGCAGAACACTGACCATGTTCAGTGTGAAATGAAAGCATCTCGGGCTTAATCTGCTTAAAGTCAAGCAATCTGGCCCCAACGTGGAGTTTCAAGCAGAGGCATTTCTGAAAAAGAAGAAGAAAAAATAGAAGTGAAAAGGAAGAAATCTAAACAAAACACTGCTTCCTTGAAATGTTTTCAGGCTTTTGGTGGAAACTATTCACTGAGTTTGCAAATAGTTTTGGTGGGCCCCAAACCCAAGCTTTTTCAGTGAATAAATTATTCATCCAAAAAGCTCCTGTGCCGCGTCAGTCCTTGCAGAACCCGCAGCCTGGTGTTGTCCATGGGTCAAACCCAAGCGAGGGGAGGCTGCCCACAGCCTGTGCAAGCACAGTCTATCCCAGGAAAGCTGCACAAATGCTTGGTTTAATCATTCGCCTGGGTCACATTTGAACCCAATCCCTTGCCAGACCGAATACTTCAGCGACTAATATTTGTTCAATGAATAGCTGAAATGTCCAGAGCAGACAACCTTTAAATGCAGAGCCCTCTATTGTGGTTTTCTTCTGTGGCAGCATAAATTTCCTTTACTTTTGCCTGATCTGTCTCTAGAAACCCCATAATAATCATGTTATTATCTCTTACTAACTGCTGAGGAATGTTGATGTAGGAAAGACCTGTGCTTTCTAGGCAGGTTAGACAAATTATAAACTTCTATTTCCTTTTTTTTTCTGATCACCCAGTCTTAATTCATCTGTTCTTTTTTTGGCCTCCAGATGACTTCTGGGTTGGTTATATATGTCTGGATCACACTTTTTTTGGATGTAGTTACACGTTTAAGCCACACTGGGCTTCACTAGTTAGGAATCATCCTTAAAACTCTGGGCATGTCCCCGCCATGTGGTGCGTGTGGGGTCTGATCTATATTTTGTTGTTATTCTTGTATTTTTTCACTAAAGGCCTGGTTTTAGATTTTGATAAGTTCAACTTCCATGTGGTGATATTTGTCTATTTACCTATGAAAATACATCACGGTCATGGAATCGTTCAGGTTGGAAAAGACCTCTAAGATCATCCAGTCCAACCCCAACCCATCCCCACCATGCCCACTGACCACATCCCTCAGTGCCACATCTCCATACTTCTTGAACACCTCCAGGGGGATGGTGGTGATTCCCCCACCTCGCTTGGGCAGCCCTTTCCAGTTCCTGACCACTCTTTTGGAGAAGAATTTCTCCCTCATATCCAATCTCATATATTGTCATGTTGGGAAGCGGTGAGAGACAGGAGCAGAAAGTCTTCTGAACAGTTCACAGCTCCTCTGTGTCTGAAACCCTTCTTGGCCAAACTGCTTTCTCCAAGGATGTTGAGCCCCACTGCTTCTGAGGACTGCTAGCCCCATCCCAGAACGAACTCTCTTCACTCTGTGATCATTCTGTCCCCTTCATAGAATCATAGAATCACAGAATCATTAAGGTTGGAGAAGATCTGAGATCACCAAGCTCAACCCAACTCCACCATGCCCACTAACCATGTTCCTCAGTGCCACATCTCCACTGTTCTGGAACACCTCCAGGGATGGTGATTCCACCACCTCCCTGGGCAGCCTTTGCCAGTGCTTGACTGTTCTTTTGGAGAAGAAATTACTCCTAACATCCAACCTGACAGCTTTAAGCTTTCATCTTTCTTGAGTCAAAGCTGTATGTTCGGACTCTGAGTGGAATGCTGACCCAATAGAAATGCAGCCCCTCCTGCTGGATTTAGTGTTGCAAATCCCAATTCTGCTGGATTTGCAGTTGATGAGGAGGAAGAATTGTTCTCAGGTTATATCTACTGACTGCCCCTCCTCTACCACGTATCCTGTCTTGCACTGAATTGGTAAAAGCCTGTGCTGAAGCAGAGGCATTTTGCTTGCACCAAATCCAGCTGAGGAAGGTTTGGGGAGCTGACTCACCACGCATGCTCTCCCATCCACGGGATCTGGAGTCATCCTGGCGTGGGTTCAGGGCTGAAGGAAAGAAAACGTTTCAAGTGGGACAGGGGAGGGAGGGGACTGGAGCTGCCTTCCCTCCTCCTCCTCCGCATGCAAGCGCCTTCTGATTCAAGGCCAGGCAAGCCTGGAGCTTTTTTCCTTTTATGTGGAGTCCCGTAGAAAGGGAACTCCAAGGGAGGTGAGAAGTAATCTTGTTTATTTGTTTCAAGCTCAGATGAGTGGTTTGAGAACTGTTAGAGATGCATTTAAAGCACCTTCACCTGTTTCCATCAGCACCTTGCTGCTGGGAGCGATGCAGCTTTGTAGAGGAATGGCAGTGAGGCTTTGTGAGCAAGGACAGGATGAACGCAGGCA
>JAOWBP010054032.1:0-10262 GCA_028571105.1 Tragopan temminckii
ATCCTAATATGGTCTAGATTGGAACGGATCTCAAAGCCCACCCAGCCCCAACCCCTGCCATGAGCAGGGCTGCCCCTCACCAGCTCAGGCTGTCCAAGGCCTCATCCAACCTGGCCTTGAGCACCTCCAGGGTGTTCACATTTCTAATAAACCTTACAGTTAACAAACAAACATGGTATGAAACCATGGGCAAATTCATTGTCACTGGTTTTACAGAGAAAACAGTACACGCGGTAGAATACATGCTACTCCTAGTAAGCTGTGATATGCATACAAACCTAATGCATCACAGCCAGCCTAAATACCTTGACTCAAAATCAAAAATATTTGTTAACATAGAACTGTTCAGTAAAAAACATAAAATATTTCCTAGTAGGAAGTTTTTCATGCCAAAACAATCATTCTAATGGTCCACGCCTTTCATGTCCATGACATTAAGGACTGGAAGGACTTTTTATGGCACCAACTTATCAACTCTTTATACATATATGCAAGGGTTATATGCGTATAGATTTCTCATCTCTGGAGTCTTAAGTACTGCAGGCAGTCTCGTCTGCTGACAATCTGGTTTGAGGTTGGTAAATGTGGGAATTGCACCAGAATCACAGCATACAATCTTCTCAATCTATTTTATTTTGCAGAGTTTCTTTAGAAGGACTTATGTATGACTGACTAATCCTATGCAAAATTTATCTCACACATTGTTTTGCACTTGCATTTTTATTAATTCGTTTTTGTAAGCCTGTGGACATTACCAGATGTCAATAAATGGTGTGCCTTATGCTCTACTGCCTCAGAGAGTCTCAGAGGACTGTGTCACTTGCAAATACTGAAAACAACACAAAATTCATCTCAGATTCTCCTCTAATCTTGCACTGGTCTTGGGATTGAAAGTGATCTCATAGTGTCTGCTTCCTGAAATCTGTAACCTTGTACTGAGCTTGAATGTCACTCCCAAAGTTCTCTCTTTGAGATAAATTATGAAGTCTTTCTGAAGACTGGAGTGATATTGGCTATCCTCCAGTCTTCAGGCACCTCTCCCGTTCGCCAGGACCTTTCAAAGATTATAGAGAGCGGTACTGATCATCTACTCCTCAGTTCTAGGGAAGCCTTCCATCCCCAGTCTCTCTCTCTTACCTCTCAAGTCTGAGATTCCCAAGGGGAAAAAACAAGTTTTTTCAATTATTATAATACAGGTTTTTTTAGGAGTTAAATACTTAAGAATGTCACACTCTCTTCCTCTCCCTGTCTCTAGGGTGAAAAGGGTCCAGTTTATGCGAGTTTTTCCTTTTTATGAAGCAATGGCAAAGATTTTCAAATGTTTCACTGCTTATTATCATGCTAAGAATGTGCTTAGAGAACCTGATTACAAAATCTTTGTTTCTTTATAAAGAATTGTGGACGGAAGAGGGCTAGAAGAGAAGGGAAATGACCCCTGAAAGAGCAGTTACTCTCTAGAATTCACCAGAAAGAGAGAGCTCAGGACAATGTTTAAAAAACATTTTTTTTTCTTTAAAGGTCATAGTCAACTCAGTAACATCAGAAACACTGTCGTCTTCATCAACTTCATACATTTTTGAGTCGTAATTTTTTCTTCAAAATATAAACATTCCAGAAATGCTCAAATGCCAGAAATGCTGATCCATCTCCATTTCTCAAATGGAGAGAAAGATAGCATCCATGATGTGATAACTGTGGGAAGCAACAAATCAGAGGTGACTAGCAAGGGGAGTTATGTATGCTGTTCCTCAGCTGCAAAAAGTCTGATTGTTGTGTTTCTATAACTGTCCTATACTTGAGGGTAAAGTTGAACTGAGAATTCAGAATCTCCTAGGAGATATTTAGAGATAGATAAAATGACTTCCTGTGACTTTGGTAGCTTAATTTGAAACCGCTCCTGTAAGGCAGCCATATGAGTCTAGAGCCAACGATATGGAGTGTGTCTCACTCTGTCCCCGGTTTCTCTAATTAAACACTCAGCTATTCCTATCATCCTCTTAGTTTTACTTCTGAAAAACAATGCATACACTATCATGTGTGTGTTCTTTAAAACCATGTTAGGATCAGATCATCTGGTAGATCATATCCACTAATTTCCTTGGTTTAGGTCTTTTAACATTTTTGTCACCTCACCTGAAACACCACGGCATTGTCCTCAGGGTGAAAGTGCCAAAGATCTCTCTGCTATTTACATTAAATACAAAAAAAAAAAAAAAAAAAAAAAAAAAAAAAGCTATTTTCATAGAATCGTAGAAACATAGAATCATAGAATGGCTTGGGTTGAAAGGCACCTGAAGGATCATCAAGCTCCAATCTCCCTGCCACAGGCAGGGCTGCCATTTTAAACATACATAATTTCCAATTGCACATAAAGCTTTTAGGAGTAACACAGCAACTAGACAGGATTGCTTCATATTTCCTGCTTTACCAGAATTTTTAAATTATTTTTGAGAACTAATGTCTTCCCAGAACTTCTTTTTAAAAGAATATCTCTTAATTAAGTAAATTAAATTAACAGATAAACTGTAAATGACTTCATCATCACTGTCCCACAGGCATACAATGAAATTCCTGTTAAAACATTTGGGACTCTTCCCTCAACAAACAAAATATGCTTATTTTCCTTCTTCAAAGCTGACAAAAGACAATAAGGTCACATTTTTTATTTAGCTAAATCACGAGCAGATGTTTGGGTGCAATCATGACTAAGATCCAGTATTTTCAGTATCTACCACAATCACAGTAAAAACATCCTTGCAACTTTCAGGAAAATGGTAAACATTCTTAACACAATAGCTGCATTTGCTAACACCGTCTACTGATGTGCTTAAAATACACACTCATCGTCTTCACTCAGCACTAAGGGAATTGCTCAGTAAACATTTGCAAGCACAGTTATACAGAGCGAGTAAGTGTTGTAGCCACTGCTGGCTAGTAAATACCGCCTTTCAGATCAGGGATCCTGTATATACCAAACTTGCCAGATTTCAGAGGCATTTCAATAATAAAGAACGATCCAGAGCTCATTGAAGAAAACAGGACCATCTTGTTGACTCTCAGTGTCCTTGGCTCAGAACTAGACTGCAGTTTTGTCTATTCACATTCTTTTCGAGGTGTTGTAAAATAAATAAATAAACAAATTTCTCCCACAACCGTATTACTGTCTTTCTTTTGGTACGAGGCAGGATTTGCTGAGAATATCTTTAAGCTATTTCACTAGCTTCATAGAGAGAGTGTATCTGTTAATTTTTGTGATGATTTGTAGACCACTGAAGTCTTGGTTTTGTAAATACCTTATTGGGGTACATACATACTGAACCCTGCATGTACTCAGTTGTATGACCTACTCGCTTGGAGGATAGAAACCTAGAGCAGTACACATTCTGTCTTTTATATAAACATTACCATATCAAAATGCTTTTCTTCTAAATGGTTTCAAACAATTAAGTAACGGTTACTTCTAACTAAGAAAAGAGGAATGTTTCGACCATTTCAAAAATACCATGCAGCACTGTGGATCTGAAAATGAAGCAAGATTTTTCATTCAACAGTTGTCAACCGTTGATCCATCATTGGTGAAATAACAGGGGAAAAAAAAACATTGTGTGAGCATATTTGAGAACACTTTCTTTTTTTCTAACAGTGTATTGGAAAGGTTGTTCACATATGAATAGAAACAAGATAATTATCAGAAAGCGTACTCTCTTGAGTGCTGACATGAAAACAGAAACTAGAGCAAACTAACCAGTGGAATCCCATGGGTAGGTTACTGTTTTCTTCTGGTATAGTCAGTTCACTTCCAGTCTGGCAACAGATGAGAGGCAGACCACAGCTACACTATTACTTTACTGTCAAACATTCAGTACTAGAGGAAAAGGCCATACAGACAACTGTAAAAGCAAATACCATTGTCATCTATGCAGAGTGAGCTGGTAGGAGACTGAACTCTGTGGGCACCTTCTAGATATGAAACCCCCAGACTAATTTACCTTATAGCCTCAGCCCAGTCTCAAAGACTCTCATCTCACTGATGAAGTCATTTGCTGAGGGATGAGTAGAGTGTGTGACCACTCTCACCAGACCTCACTCTTCTTAGGGCGCACCGCCTCAGGGGAGTAATGTCCTGCCAACCACATAGCCCATTACATATTCAACATCTGGACCCCATCATACTCGCAAATTCAGGCTACATCATGCTGAATACAGAGAAACACAATCAATTCCTGTAGCATCCTCATAAAAAGCTCCTTATAAGTTTTCTCGATCTACCATGGGTCAAAAGAGAGTTAATCTTTTCTATGAAATATGACTATTAGACACACACACAAAAAAAAATTTTTAATGCTTTGAGGCAGATATCCTCCCCTGCAGGACTCATTTTCCTTTTAATGATGTTCCAAGTACTTTTTTGCAATAGGAACAATAAGAATGCTCTATGGATATCTTCCTCCAGGACTGGCTCCACACAAATTACAGATGGAAACATGAACCAAAGATAACGTTCATACTTAAAATTAAATCATGCTGTTAAGGGGATGTTACAAGAACAAATACATTCAACAGCCAGAGGACCTCTGCATGGGGATATTCACAGTCCATATAAACTGTTGAGGTTTGTAGTTGGCTGAAAAAAATAAGTTACTAGCATGGATTTTAATTTAGAGATGAAGATAATTATGCCTTGAATAACTGCAAGGAAATGGCACACTTGCAAATGTTTATAACACAAGACAGATAAATACTTTATTCTGATCCATGTAGTAGAACTTTCAGAGACAGGGATATCCCAAATATTGCTCAATGATTTCCGTTGTTGGCAAACCTAGTAAGATTCCAGTTAAGAACAGATGCTATCTGTGAGTGTCAGTAAATGGATGCCCTATGCACTTTGGTACTAGTGTCTCTCATTTTTCAGAAGTGCACAATAGTCTGCGTGATTTTTTCCATTATGTCACAGAGCAGATACTACACCATTTTTGTCTTTGTTTGTTACAGCCTCTTCTGCTTTGTGGTTGTGTGGGTGGACAGGCATGGGCAGTACATGCAAGTCGTAGTGAGGAACTCGTATGCATGGGAGGGCAGGAGAGGAAGTTACAGCACAGGCATGCTTGACTGAGATCCTTCCAACTGTAATTCCAGGAAAATCTTGTATGGCCACAAATGGAAGAACAGGTGGTTACATGGTAAAATTAATGTGGATAGGATAGATAAACATTCTTACTGCATATCCTCTCACACTTTTTATTCTAGCAAATTAAAGTCTGACTGAAAATCTCTGCACAGCATGCAGAGAACAAAGTAAGAGACAAATTTCTACCAAATTTTGTGTTGCCTCAGCAATGCGTGTTGTGCTACCAAGAATTCCAATAGTTTTTGTTACCAATGCTTTCTAACCTCCAACAACAGTGTGGAAGGTTTTCATAAAGGAATGATTATGGGAAAGCTGGAGCATGATAGCATAACATCAGCTTACCTTTCTTGTGGAGACATGCTGGCCTCAAGTATGTGTGCATTGTGTATTTCCCTTCACCTAGTCCGGATAATTTGAAAGTGAAGACCAATGAGGTTTGCATCTACTGTACAGCTATATGAATGACACGCAGGAGAACTGGGATTCCTTCCGCTCTCTAAAATATAATCAGCATGCAACTGACTACCTACTAAGAGCACCAGTAAATAAATCTATCAGATGATAAGCGGTAAGAGCAATGCTTCTTCACACCAAGGATGATGTATTATATCCCAAGAAGAGGCAAAAACTACTAACAGAAGGAAAATAGACACAATCTTTCTTTTAGTCTACAGAAAAGTTACCTTGTAAGCTTCTATCAGGAGCTACGTGATCATCAGTTGTTTTCCCCTCCATGGCCAGAACATGCTAAATTCTAAATTCTAGCAACTGATCTGAAACAGATGCAAGGCTTCAAGAAGGCGTACAACAGCACAAAACTGATCTGCCTTAGTTCTACTTCATTTTAGAAAGTAAGTGAGATAAGGGAAACGACGACTGATGACAGGAGGTGTGTCAGTCCCTTAAATGGTCAGAGAAGGTCCAAACATTGCTCTGGGACTCTTGTTTCCTAAGGTTTTCAGATGGAGGACAGAAGAGGGACACAGTTATAAACACACCATCAGCCCTGTCCTTGCACTCTTCCTGTGGGCCAAACACAGGTGAACATAAATACGTGGGTATTCATATACATTAGGGAGAAACAACTCTTAACAAGTGTTGCAGAAAACTAAGACTGAAATATCTCAAATATTTAGACTACAGACTTAAATACTTTGATAAAATTTGTCTTTGTGATTTCATTTCTTTATGAAACAGTATGTCTCCATTGTCTGAATAGCCTTTTACTCAAGTATTTAATGCACTTATCTCTAAAAACTATCCTGTTAATTATAGCCTGCCTGTAATTCAATGTGGTCTTTATGGCCCTGGGCACACAAATGTGCCCATGTTTGCATTCTCAGAACTCAAAGGCTAAATGACTGTACAGTACTTTAAACAATAAAATATTAGTCTTTCAGAGGTAATATTTTATTTCTTTCACTTTGTGCTAACATTAACTGTGTTACAAAGTAGCACATGTGCCCCAAAATAAATAAATAAATAAAAATTAAAAAAAATAAAAAAATCAAATCCTGGAAGCAAAACTATGGAGAGTGAGGAAGGATTTCTAAATAGTATCAGTGATTCGTTCTGAGAACAAACCAACCATTCTCATAAAAGATCTAAAAGATCTGCTTCTCATGGGGGTTGTTGGTTAAACCTGGACATTTTTCTGCAAGCAATGCTCTAGCCAAGCCTTCACTGAAGAAACCAGGGCTCTTTGGTGACTTACAAGAGTGAAAACAGCAGTTTTCATGGTACTTTTAGCCTCTGCAAAGTCACTATGTCAAGTACAGATTCCAAAAAATGCAGGGGATAAGTGGAATATCCATGGGGGTAGATACACCAGATTCTCCCTGATGGCTGTTGCCTCTGCTATCATTTTTAGGATCAGAGTGGCAGCATCTGAAAAAGCTGGAGTGAGGCAGCAGGGAAATACGTGAGCCCTAGAGCTAGCTGGTTTCCTTGTTATTCAGGTATGGAGTATTCAAAAAATAAATTCAGGGTGTTTTTCTCTGGTTTTGTTTTGTTTTTTTTTTTTTTTTTCTTTTTCTTTTTTTTCAGCACAGAGAGTCTTTTGGCTGTAACCAAATGCCCTGGGTGTGGTTGGGTCAGGTCCCGGAGGCACTGATATTTGGGGAAGGTGAAGCTCTGAAACTAGCCCTCTTGTGTACAGAGCTGAGTCCCCTTGCTTGTCACAAAGTCAGGAATCATTGCCTGCTTTGCAGTGCTGGCTGTGCAACAAGACCAACCAAGTGTATCAGCTCTTTGACTCTTAACATGAGCAAGCACGTATTTCATGTTTCTGCATTGCCCAAAACAGTGGCATCTCAGACTCCTCTGAAAACAAGATTTAGTACATGACCAAGATTATTTCATGTCAAAGTTTACATGGAGTTCCCAGGCCCAGAACTGCTCATAGCCAGAGGCCACATCTCCTTGAGATCTTATAAGGGTCCTGTAAGCTTTTGGAGAAGCAGCCTTGCAGAAGTCCACGCCCTTGATCCCTTGGCTGCCCCAGGCCAGCATGCAGCCCCAGGTACCAGAGCAACTGCTCTCCTCTGCTCCCCTCATGGCCTGGACAAATGGGAAAGTTACCCTGGGGTAGGCTGACATAGGAACTTGCGGTGCTCCAGCTGGTTGATGAGAGTTGCGTAGCAGCATGTCATCATGGGGCAGATCTCATTGCTTTCTCACTGCTTTCCTGGAGACTTCAGGGAAGTAGCATGAGCATGAGCATGGGCAGTGCACACACAGTAGATGACATCATGCTGGTTCACATCCTGCTTTAGACCAGATAGATTATGTCTGTGTTATTACAGAGAAGAAAACATCTTAAATATCATGGCATTGTGGCAGATTGTGACTCCTCTTAATAGAAAAGAGTAAGGTCTTCAAAATCTCTCCTTCAGAAATGAAAGCCTGGAAGAGCTATATCTGAAATTTGTCCAGACAAGATCATGTTATTGTCTTGACCTCTTTTTAATACTTTCTCAATTTTTTCCATCTAAACCCCCACTATTAAGCAATACGTCAGATGACGCTTTACTTGTACGTCTGATCTCTTGACTTCAAAGGGAAAAATAAAGCTACAATCAATAAGCTGAAAACAAAACTAAGAAGACATCACTTGTCTTTCTTATCTCAGCTGCAGTAGTAACAATAGCGCACATTACTTCATCAAAGCTCGCATACATTACATCATACCAATACCAGTGGTGGGAAAAGAAAGAAGAAACCATATCAAAATATTAGTTAGGCACACATGCAAGGGAAGAAATAAAATAAAAAAGAAATAAAGTGGTCTGGAGTGCTGAAATTAAAATTGTACAAAAGATTTCAAGTCTGTAAACAGTAATGCAAAGAGTGATGTTGGAGAAACTGGTCATCATTTAATGTGCTATGTAGTATTGCTTCTTTTTAGTTTTCTGGAAAAAGAGTTGCTCTGGTGTGAATGGAAGTAAGGGCTGCACAACCATAACTGCATTTCCTGACATGACAACACATACAGAATCAGATGGTATTCCCAGGTAGATCCACCACCTGTACTCATTGGAAAACAGCTAATGATGTGCCTCTAATTGCAACACTATTCACTCTAAGACACCAATTATAGATTTTGTCTTATTATTCTGACCACATCTCCTACAAGATTGGGCTTTTAGGGGAATTCAGCCAAACCACTCAAGTGTCCTATAAACACACTTGCAGAAGATGTAAGCTGTACTCTGTGCTTTCTACATTCTACTGCAGGTGATATCCAAGGGAAATTTTGAGCCATTTAAGCAGACCAACTTTTTAAAATAAAATGGAACTATAGTTATTATCAAGCCTCCAAGTAATGGTAACATTTTCAATAAAGTAATTAAATAAACAACATAAAACTGAGAGATTTCAGTTCCTGTTCCTCACTACTTGGCATTCAAAGCACATTCTGTTGCATTACGTGGTTTCCTACTATACTGTGCTATGAGGAGATATAAACCTTTTTCTAAATGTTATATTTCTTCATTGTGAAGACAACACTAAATTCTTTTTTTTCAATTATGTGATGGGCATTGTTTTGGCCTAACAAAACTTCCGGATAATATTGCTTTTCTTCAAGGAGAAATATTTTCATACCAAAGAGTATTTTGCAAAATCTACAAGATTCTTTAATTACGTGATGGAAATTATTTCGGTCTGGACAAATGTCTGGATAATTTCGGGGTACTATTATTGATCATTTAGTTCATGGCAAGTGTTCATAGAAATACAAACATTCTTGCTTCCTACTGTATTATGAAAAACACTACTTCCTATAACATTTGCTTTAAAAACAGCTTCCTGTACAATCCATTTTAGTTGCTTGTTCAGAACACTGTATCAGTTTCCAAATGCTTAATGTGCTTTTGTATCATAGAATCATAGAATGACCTGGGTTGAAAAGGACCACAATGATCATCCAGTTTCAACCCCCCTGCTATGTGCAGGGTCGCCAACCACCACAGGCTGCCCAGAGCCACATCCAGCCTGGCCTTGAATGTCTACGGGGATGGGGCATCCACAGCCTCCTTGGGCAACCTGTTCCAGTGCGTCACCACCCTCTTAGTGAAAAACTTCCTCCTAATATCTAACCTAAACCTCCCCTTAGTCTTAGGGGTCTTAGTTTAAAACCATTTCCCCTTGTCCTATCACTATCCACCCTCGTTAACAGACATATCCCCGGTACACTGAGTACTCAGCTCAACGTTGAGTATCTCAACTCAGAGCTCATTGGCAACATAATTTTGACATAAAAGCATACATAAGTTACTCTTAGATCCACAAAATGACGAACAGTATTTTTTCTTGTAACCTTCTTTTTAAAATCCTTACTGATAATCAGTGAGATTAATACATTTTTTTTTATTATTTGAAGAGCAAATATCTCCATTGCACTTTATACTTGTGTTCATAGAGTAAATTTAAATCTTGACTTTTTATATAAACATATTTGTGTTTGAAAATATTTCACCTGTTTAGCTATTGCAAAGATGTCTCTTAAGCATTATTATCAATTATTGGTATTTCATTAGCTCTCTTCCCAGAATACTGTAATGATCAGAAACAGAGATTTTATTTGTACAAATGAATCTAATCTTACTACTTTTTAGGAAGACTGAGGCTT
>JAOWBP010054033.1:0-10261 GCA_028571105.1 Tragopan temminckii
CCCCTGAGTCATGCTCTGCTCTTCATTTTCATCTCATCTATAACACCTCTCTCAGCAAGCAACCAGACCAGTTTTTGCCTTTTGTGAACCTTGTGAGACAGGGAACGTTGGGTCAAATGTAGTGCTGAAGGACAAGGTGCAAGTCCAACCAGAATTGGTTAGCAGTAAATTTTACACTATTTGGAAATGTTATATTTCACATTTTTAATACTGAAGATCATAAAATAACAACATTTAATAGCTTTTCCAATTTTGATTTAGTTGAAATGTTTCAGTTTTTATTATAAGTGTTTAAAAACTGGAATTTTAAACATATCAATTCAGAAACAGTTGATTAATCCTTCCATGCTGAATTTGTGAGAAAAAAATGTTATGCCATTTAAGTAGTTTCTTTTTATAGAGTTGAAGAATTTTCTTCAAAATTGTCAGTTCAGTTAATCATTTTTTTGATAGAGAAAGCCCATATTGGAAGCTATTGAAGTCATTTTTTTGTCAGTTCTAAATTATTACAGAGAATATTTCTTTTAAGGGTCATTGGGTCTCTATTACTGTGGAGAACTCTGAATCATATAGGTTATTGACTAAATTGATATCCAGTAACTGAGTTAACTGGGTCCATTCTCACTATGGCCTGCCTATTGGAGCGAATACAGTGATAAATTTCAATTCTGGTAAAGTCTTTGGCTGTAACTAATGTATTTTGCGTATGACTTAGACCGGCAAACTTTGTCTTTGTTCTCTATTGTCCAAGCACTGGAAAGAAACAGTTTGTGATTTCATTTTATATGCACACCAAAATAGTCATTTCATCCCAAAATGTTCATCCAAGCAACTTCTGTAAGAAGTAGGTCTACTGGGAAGAAATTAGTGCTTATTAGTTTGCAGTTAAGTTTAATTATTTCTTTAGTTACTGCTATATTTGTGTTTTCGTAACAGTGTGCATATATATGTGTGTATATATATATATATATTTTTTTTTTTTTGTGAGCAACCCGGTCTAGTGGAAGGTGTCCTTGCCCATGGCCAACCTAGGCCACAATTTAAGCAGAAATTGTTTAACGTCAAAATATGTTATGTTGCAAGCACAGTTATAAACTAGGAAATTTTGAAATGCATTTAGATGATTAACTGTGGCTACTACAAGATTCAGTTGACAATTAATACTATGGCTATTCTGTACTGTCCTACACAGAAATATAGTCAGAAAATGGAAGTTATTATCTTCTATAGGAAATCCAGGCCTAGAAATTCATGCCACAGTGTCTTTTGATGTTTAATTTTTCTGTGTCATAGAAAATGTTTAGAAAGCTGATTTTCACTCTGTAACGCTCAGAAGTATTACTTAAAAAACCAACCAAACAAGTAATCTTCTGTACAATTAGTAGGAAAATATGGAAATATTTGACTTGAATCCAGTGAACATAAATGGATTATTAAAACAACAACAACAACAACAACAAAAACCAACAATTCTTGATGCTACTGCCATTGCAAATCCTCCACAAGATCCACAAACATTTTCCAGTCTGAGGAGCATGTTATACAGTTAAGAGAAGTAACGAACAAAGTGCATGGCTGCCTGCTTCTTCAGCTGCTGGGACCCAGGCTGAGGGCTGTGTCTGTTGTTTTCCTCTTTGCAGGTTCAGCTGGTAACAAAACTGAGCACCTCAGAGTTGCTGAGACAGACAGGACACTGACATTAGTTGAACACCTTAGGTGGACGGAAATTAAGCTCCATGTTAGGAATATCGCTTATTGCTGTTTTCTGGTTTTCTTCTTCCTTCTCTCTATGCGTGTGTATGTATATTGTTTGTGGCTCTTCTTGGATATTTCAGCCATTAAGCAGCTAGTATAGATAAGCTAAATACAAGAGATCTATGCCTAAGTTTATAAACCTTGCATTCTTTTAGTTACTGTATGACTTTTGATATGTATGCCATAGTAACCATGAAATATATTTCTAAATAGCAATATGAAGCGCTTATACACTACTGAATTGAGTGAATGTTGAATTATTCTTTAGTTGAAATAGTTTAACTTTTTTATTGTTCTGTAGAATGTAGCACCATGAACTACTACTTTTACAGTTTTTTTCTGTGTACATTATTCCTTCAGTGTTCTACCCTGACATCCCACCTTCTTGACACCTGTAAAAAGAAGTGAGAGTTTATCCATTATCACTTGAAATGTTATCAGAAAAATTGTATTGAAATAGCTCCAAGCCTCATGTCTCCAAAATGTTAACGCTTTAGAAACAAGAGTATTTTCTGCCTTAGCTAACAGACAGTGTATGAGAACAAAGAAATAGTCTGGGATGTATTCTTAAAAGATGAGTTAATGGAGAGGAAGATTTGTTCCCAAAATGACAGTGCTCCCTCAGATGCAGAAATTAGTAGAAATTCTCTATGTATTTCTGTATGAGAGCTCTGATAAACCTTCATTTTAATTAAATTTACATGTCCTGTAATTAGAGCAGCAACATCTGCTGCTTCAAGAGATCTTGAAGAAAAGAACACAAAGAGTTTAAAATCATAGGATCATAGAATGGCTTGGGTTGGAAAGCACCTCAAGGATCATCAAGTTCCAACCCCCCTGCTGCAGGCGGGGTTGCCAGCCTCTAGGTCAAGTACTAGACCAGGCTGCTCAGGGCCCCATCCAACCTGCCTTAAACACCTCCAGGGGATGGGGCATCCACAACCTCCCTGGGCAGCCTGTTCCAGCACCTCTCTTCTCTCTCAGTAAAAGCTTCCCTGACATGCAGTCTAAGTCTTCCCTCTAGTGTAAAAGCATTCCCTATTGTCCTGTCATACCTAACCATGTATAAAGTTGATTTTCCTCATATTTATAAACTCCCTTTAAATATTGGAAGGCCGCAATGTGGTCTTCCTACAGCCTTCTCTTTTCCAGGCTGAATAAGCCCAGTTCCTTCAGCCTATCTTCATAGGAGAGCTGCTCCACCCCTTTGATCATCATTGTTAACCAATTTTTTTAGAATGTTTGTGTAGTACAGAGGCTAATCTCATGGTATTGGGATAGAGATTTCCTGTTACAGCAGGACAAAACCATTTATAATAATGGAGAACAGGTACAAACTTTGAAGAGGGATGAATTAACTTACAATATGTAGTGTAAGGCTTAAAGTGTACTAAGACATTTGAGTTAAACTCTTTGGTTAGTAGAAATATATACTTTTATCCAAACGCCTGTTCTTCAGTTCTTACCTTTCTTACTATAAATATGCTGAGGAAAAACAACAACAACAAAACAGGCTATTTGGCACAAGTTCCTTTGACTATGTTTTGTTCCTCTGTACCTCATTACTGTCTGACTTTATTCTTGAACAGGTGGGGCAATGAGCAGTGTGGCTGGAAATGTGTGTCCTCATCAGCCCTTCATGGAAGCATGGAAGCAGGGGGTAGTGCCGTGTGGCATCACTGCCCTCATCCTCATGTAGAGAGATAAAATTCAGTGCAATACAAATATTTTCTTGGCTTCTTATATCCTGGGCATTAACCTTTAAATTTTATTTTTAAAAAAAAAAAAAAAAGAGAGAGAGAGAGAAGAAAGAAAGAAAGAAAGCAGTTCTGATGGTTCTGTCATGGTGATTGCCTACCTGAATGAAATTGGGACTAATGAGGTCTTGATATTACACTCGTTACTCAGGCAAGGCTTTAATTAACTGAGGTGTCAGGTCCTTAATGCCTTATCCTCAAGCACCTTCTTTCTTTTGAGGTGCTTCCCTTTAGCTTCCAATTAAAAAAAAATTAAAAAAATTACATTCAATGCACAATTCTTCATTTTATTTTAATATATATTTACTTTTAAGATAAATGCAATTTGTTAATGTTTTTCAATTTTGCGATGTTTCAGTGCATGCTGTTTGCACTGCAAGATAATAAATAATATCTCACAAGCTCAGGTTTTGAAAAGGCAACAAAATTATAATGAAGCAACATTTTTTGTTCTTTTCCTGTGGTTCTAACCGGTTATTAGTTCAAACTCACGTCTGTCAAACCCTGAAGAATGGGAATGAAATTTCTTTTGAGTCACCTCCAGTTCCAAATGTATTTATGTTTTCTTATCCATTGAGTCTGCAAAATATCTATATGCAAGTCTCTGTATGATCAACAGGAAAGATTTACCAGAGGCACACTTTTCTCATACTATGAGCAAATCAATGCTGTGCCCTTGGAGTCATCTAAATCCCAGAATGTAGCCCTTTTATATACTTGTAAATTGCAGAAAAGCACTAAATCATTTTTTTTTTTCTATGCAGTGGAATTGTATTTTGTTCTACAGATCAAAATGAAGCTGCCTAATAATGAGGCTAGCCTAAGGTTCCTGGTAAAGTTGCTTTCACTCTTATTCCACTATCTCATTGGCAGGATGCCTTCGGACTTCACTAGCCTTTATATTACCTTTATTTCTTTTCTGCTGGAATTCATCTTTTTGAAGCTTCACTGACATCTATGAAATTCCCATTAAAAAATTTTTAAAAATCATTTGGACTTTCCTGAAATATCACTGTAAATTAGATAAGGTTCACAATTTCAAAAGCGGCTTTCTTTTGAGTGATTACCTGTTGTATACCACAGTGCATCTGACATATAACAAAACCAATTGGTTTAAGCTTCTAAATAATGCTATTGCTTTCAAGTAATGTAACTGCTGATGCTTATGTTAGCTGGGAGAGGTAGATGAACCCAAGAAGAAGAAGAGTCTAGCATTTGCTATGAACAGATGGTCTTCATAACCAAGGAAGCGAAATTAAAGACTGGAAGAAAATCATTATCAACGCTAATGTAGCTCTAATAGCTGAGACTATGTAAGATCTTCCGTTCTGGTCTCTCTGTGGCTACCATTCTACAAAAATTGGGAGTAGTAGGACAGTCAGAGATAGTTCCAGCTGGTTACTCTGTAAAGCCCCAATTCCAGGTCTGCTGAGCACTAGTGAGGCAGCTCATAGGTTTCTGTCACATCTAGTTAGCTTCTGTGAGTTTGTGCCTGGCTCTGTGAGGAATCTCATGTGTGACTAATGGATCTGAAGAATTGAGATGACCTTTTATGAACTGCTGTTCCTGCCCCAGCTGTGTTCTCTCAGTGGCAATTTCAGTCAGTTTTGTGGGTGAACCTAGTTTTAGTGTTCTTATTTTGGAGCAGATTGTATTTTTAATCTCTGTAACTGTGTGGTAATTTTGTTGCATGGTAAGTAATTAATTGTTTTTCAATTCAGGACAATGTGTTCACAAGGTAGCATTTGCAAAATTAGCTGGTTTCTCATGTAAAGTAAATCAAAAAGAATTGATTTTTAGGTCATCTGTTAAAAGAGGTGTGAAAAAAGGATTATGCTCTACAGTAGTGGACCACAGTTCAGTAGATGACATGCTTGGGTTTGTGCATGGCACTGACCAGCTGAATCTCCCAACATTGCTGAAGGCCAAATCAGAGCTTCATGGGGCAGCTCTTCTTTGAGCTGTCCTCACAAAGAGAGCGATCTTTTTACACTGTTGTTTGTTGATGGCATTAAGCCAATAAAACTACAAGCCTATTTGTCAGCCTTTCCTTTCTCTTGATAAATGTGTCATTATGTTTCAAATGCTTCCTAGATGTATTTGCAACTTTAAAGCTTAATATTTCATGTTACCTATCCAGTCAGGAAACAAACTAAACCAATCAAATCATTTTGTAGTTTGGGATGAGACGGAGGCAATGCATTTTGAAGGAGAAGAATGGTTTTAGAAAAAGATTTTGTAAACTTCTGATTGTGTTCTTCTATATAGAGAAATCTCATCACCTGACCTCAGACAGGACCTGTTTTCAAACAAGAGTGACAGAATTAGCTGTTTTTCAGTTCAGGCCTCCATTTAATTGTATGCCAAAGACATAGTTATGCACAGAATGAAAATTTGAGCCTCAGAGGTTGATTTCCTGGTTTGGTGTTTCTCCTTGAAAAAAGGTTTACATGACGTGCTGCTTTGCTGATGGAAAATCAGCATGTCTCTAGGTTAGGTGGTGGAACTATCTCAATTTATATGAAATGAATTTTTGGACCCCTTTATATCAAGAAAGAAAGGGGCCAGAAGTCCCTTTATGCTCTGTGAGGGTTATCATAATGGTCTTTCATTTTCATCATAGAATCATTTGAGTTGCAAGGGAACTTTAAGATCATCTAGTCCAACTCCCCTGCAATGAACAGGGACATGTGCAGCTAGATCATATTGCTCAGAGCCTGGTTCAGCCTCGTCTTGAACATCTGCAGGGATTCAGCTTCTACTGCTTCTCTGGGCAACCTGTTCCAGTGCCCTCACCATCCTTATTGCAAAAAAACAAAACGAAACAAACTTCTTTATATCTAATCAAAATCCTCCTCTTGTAGTTTGAAACTGTTTCTCTTTGTCCCATCACAACAAACTCTGCTAAAGAATCTTTGTTATAGCTCCCCTTAAGATACTGATAGGCCAGCAACAGGTCTACCTGAGCCTTCTTCAGGCTGAACAGCCCCAGTGCTCTCAGCCTGTTCTTGTAGAAGCGTTCCATCCCCTGAGTCACTTGTGCCCTCCTCTGGCTGCACTCCAACAGGTCCACATCTCTACTGGATGCAGTATTCCAGGAGAGGTCTCACAGTGCAGAGCAGAGGGGCAGGATCACCTCCTCTGCCCTGCTGGCTACACTTCTTTGGATGCAGCCCAGGATACAGTTGTCTTGCTGGGCTGTGAAGGCGCACTGGCTGGCTCATGTTCAGCTTGCCATGCACCAGTACTGCCAAGTCCTTTTCAGCAGGGCTATATGCTCTAATCCTTTTGATATCCAGCTTATACTGATAGTGGGAGTTGCTTCGACCCAGGTGCAAGGCCTTCCATTTGACTATGTTGAACCTCATGAGATTCACCTGGGCCCACTGACCAAGCCTGTCTAGGCCTCTCTGAAAAGCTAGAAGTTGGCTTTACTAAAATTTAGCATCTTGATTATACTCTTCATCTGTCTCGTATATCTCAGGAGTATGTAATCCACCACTACGTGATCAATGCAATTTTGGTTTGATCAGTTATTCTCATCCTTAGTGTAGCAGAGCATTGTGCATCTGGCTGAGTGGAACTAATGAGTGCTACCTCTTGAGTTGCTCTTAGTATTATTCTGTGATTTGTGTAGGGAACAGGATTATAAGGACTGCTTACAAACACTGCAATGAATTTCCCTACCACGTAGATCAAGCTGGTCAGCTCTCTTTCCCCAAACGGGATAACTTCTCCTTCCTCAAAATAACTGACAATATTCATCCTATGTATCCTGCCACCATTTGTTCATTAAGTTGCATGCCCAAAATCTGTGAAATATGATCTTCTGATGAATGAAGTCCATGTCTCAAGATTTTTTAAGATTCCCTCCTTCTCTCCTTCCTTTTTAACCTCCTCCAAAATCAGTATAATTATCTGATGCTGAAAAGGAGGGGAAAAGACTTGTAGTGAATACTGTTTCTCATCCAAATATGCTTCTGAATAGCCCTTCATCTTATAATTCTGGTTTTCGAGTACTTCAAGATTTGTTTGATTTTTTTTTTCTAGTACTCTTTGGAAATTATTCTATTTCTTTTTTACGGAGAGACAATTTTTACTTAAAATTATCATCCACTGGAGTAATTCTTCAGAGAATGGGAGAGGTTTGTGTGATGCCTCCACCAGTGGACCCATCAGAGATAGTGGCAGGGGCAAGATTATTTGCTGCAATTAATTGCCTGGTCTGTTAGAAACACAACCGATTCCTGTGCTGCTGAATCCTTATGCCCAACTCAGACAATGGAGGAACACATGCAAAGCCTTATTTTGTTTTACACGTGAGCAGTGCAGCAGTGGAGAGTGCGTTCAGCTGGTTTACTGATGTGTACTGTCAGTGATGCAGGCATAGTGCCTCTGTTGCCAACAGTCTCTGAATTAGGGGCTGGTGCCCTGCAGGGCCTGTGAGTTTGTAAAGGAGCTCTTCTATCCCAGCTGAACACTAAAAGGTCTCTAAATGCCACTCTGTTGGAGCTATCCCAGTTACGTTTTCCTACATTCGTCTATGCGTTTTTTGAATGTTGCTCTGTGTTGCTGTGTGCCTGTTACTGTGTCCTCAAGGCTGAGAGATTGTCAAGGGAGAAATATAGTTAACAAATAGTTGCAGCAATTTCTGGGAAGCAACGGGGGTTAAGAGGATTTCTCCTCTTAAGATGGTTACTGTAGTCCTGATATTGCAACAGCCTCTCTCAGAAAAACCTTGTTTTCACAAGTAAGTAGAATTGTATATCTGGAGTATTTCATAGCACTGTAACTTCACAGAGCAGGAGAAGCACTTCCTGGGCACTCCGATATTATTTAGGGAGCCTTCTGCTTCTGCAGGAGGACTTGGGGAAAGTGCAACCTGCATTATTGGTTTGGAATTTTGCTTCCCTGTTCATGGTGGGATCTCATTACTTGTGGTCCCACTTTGAACTTCTGCTTGGCTTCATTTGCAAGAAATGGAAATTGCATGCACCAAGATAACTCTGTGGTATAAATCAAAATATAGTATGTACAGATAACCATGCAATTTACTTCATAATTGAACTCCAGTTCCAAAACAGAATACTAATGCAGGTGTATCTGAAGGAAATCCCATCCATCTTTGCTGTGAGTTCTTTGTACTTCTTTGAAGCACAGTATTGAATTTCTACTATTGTCACTAATGTCAGCAATATATATATATATATGTATAAGCATATCTATGTATGGACTCCCTTAATTCTCAGCAGAAGAGCATCAGAAGAGATCTTAGAGGAGAAATTGAGCAGATTGGTAGGGAAGCCAAACCTGCCCCAGTTCTGAACTGCATGGTCCAGCCTGATCCAGTCAGCCTAGAGTAGGCAGATTTTCACCTGGAGCACAGAGCAAGTATAGAAAAGATAATTAGTCATTAAAAAAAAAAAAAAAAAAAAAAAAAAGTTATCTATTGCTTACTGAGAGGAGAGTTTATATTTCATTTTTTTTAGTACATGTTGCTTTGTTTAAATCACTAACCTGTTTTGCAGTTCACTGGTATCACGTTTTCTTCCTTTCCTGCTTAGGAAAGAAAGAAAATTTCATCCATGGGACTGTGGCAAAACTAGTGTGCCTGAATCACCATGTCCTTGCCATATATCATGTAAGAAAAAGGGAGTGCAGGTAACATCTCTGCTACTGACTCAATGCCCGTAAGTTCCTGTGCAGCCACTTTTTTACAACTGTATTGCAACATATCTCTAATATTAACATTCTGTGATGCTGAGAAGACTAAATGAAGATTATGTAAACACAGTCTCACTTTCTCTAAGATGTTTTGTTATTAATGTGTTTCTCAACACCTCTACTTAATGCAGTCTGGTTTAGTTGCATTAGAAATGTGACATCAGTTCAGACTTAAGCACTCCCAAGTTACTTTCTCTCACGCAGGTTAACTGGCTGATCACAGATAGAAAATGTAGGTCCAGTTGATTCATCAAGCTAATTAATTTAATTACTTCATCAAGATTAGTTGTGCCAAAATACTAGAAAGAAACTTAGACTGCACTGAAAACGCTTACATTACACTTCAAGAAATGCTTATTTGAAAAACGTGAAACAGTTATACAAACAGAAATACTGACATGCCAGAAGGGGGGGAAAAAAAAAAAAAAAAAAGGAAGGCTTTTAAACTGATTTCAAATTTCATGTGCAAAAAGGCATAGAAAACTAATTGACATTTTGCTATACTAGTGGAACTAAAAATAGAGGTGAAATGTAGGACTGGTGGGTAAAATTGCTTCCAAATAATTAAATAAGGTAATGAAAATGATCCAGCTATAAGTTTCTGAATCAAAAGTGGGAAAAAGAAGCTTTCGCATTTGCTCAGCCTACTTAATCTAAACTTAAAGTAGAAAATGTTTCTTTTCCCTTATAAAAGAGTCATTTAAAAAAAATAGTCTTTCATTTTAAAATGCTCTGAGACAGAAAGTTCAAAAGTTTCATTTTTACTGTTATTTTTAAAGTGATTTTACTAGTTTTGCTCCCCTCTCTCTTTAATAGAATTCATCCAATCCTTAGGCATTCATATTTTTATGAAAATGTTTTTCTCAGCTCTATTGTGAATAACGTGAGTGGGTTTTTGTACCTTTTAAAATTGATTCATTTAAAATTAATCTTTATATTGCTGAGTCCGTCTATGTTTATTGTAGCTAGAGGAAAATGTAAACTGAAATTTCATTAGTGTTAGTAGGAATCTCTCATCAGCATTA
>JAOWBP010054034.1:0-10260 GCA_028571105.1 Tragopan temminckii
ACAATCTTGTCTAGTTGATGATAATAATTAATTGCTGATGATGATGAAGAAGAAGCTCTTAAGATTGCAACAGGTATGATGCTGCTGCTGCTTTCAAGACAAAATAATAACCCTTAACCCTTTCTTTAATTGTATCGCAATAGAATAAATAAATAAATGTAATTGGTTGACCGACCGACTCACTCACCGACTGACTCAATCACTCAATGATCGATTGAATATCTAACTAAAGAATTAAATTGAAAGGTTGATTAGCTGTATAAATGAATAAAGCGGATAGCATCACGATTATCCAATCTCTGGAATTTCCAAATGATCAATTATACTTGAAATGAACCTCCTTTGAAAAACTCTGACACCCCCTCAAGCAATCTCTTTAAAAGAATCCAAAACACGTGTTCAAGATTCAATTCAAAATTCAAAAATTTTCAAAAAAGCAACATCAAATAATTGGTAAAGCATTGAAAATGTATGCCACTACCACACATTGATAAGATGCCGCTTGTATGCTATGATGCATGCATCCTATTTAATATTTATTTATTGGATGCATCCATATGGATTGCAATCCAAACATCAGCAATCTCTCTCTCATTCTCTCTCAAGGCGAGTTCATTTTCACAAATACAACTTGCGGGGACCGACAACAACAACAAGCTAGATAGAGAGAGAAATAGACAGAGAGAAACATACAAAAAAAGCTGATTTCCAACATTTCCACATAGAAAAACATGGGCATTATTCACTAACAACAAGCGAGTACATATGTGCCATAAAACCAATATATGAATGCATTCAATGAATCTGTCTGTCTGTTCTCTCTCTCTCTCATGGTAAAATGGTATAAGCTTCGAAAAAAAGCAGCAGAAATGTAGAGATTCAAGTCCGCCAAACGCTCTCTCCAAACACACAACAACATGATGATGTTGATTTTTGTTCTCGCCAAAAGAGTGAGTTAGTTAGTGTTTTACATTGGGATTGGCCATTGGACTATTCGTACACACATGCTGTATGACGACGACGACCAATGTTTGTGTCAAGAGATAGGTGAGTTGTTTTTTTTTATATTTTCTCGCTAGGGATGCTAGTTCTCTCATCAGCAACCAAAATGTTGTATGTGCTCTCTCACACACACATGAGATGTTTTTTTGGATTGTTGTTAGTTATAGTTGGTTAGTTGATGATTGTTGATGGTTTGATGATCATCAACAACAACGACGAACAACACAACGATCATCAACGTGTGTTAATCAATGGTATGCGGCTCAATGTTGTTGTTGTTGTTTGGATGGTGTGTTTTTTTAGTGTGTGTGTTTTGTCTAAAAACTGTGACTGAAATAATCAACCAAAGCTAACCAAAAAAATAACAGAAGCCAAGACAACCAGCCAGCACAACATTATCATCAATTATTATTCTGGTATCATCAATAATCATAATCATCATTATCATCGAGATCTGAATTGATCTTTGGATTCTAGATCCAAAACAACATCTGGTTCCCATCATTTGAATCCAAACAAATCGTGTTTGTGTTTGTTATATGTCCAAACATCGAATTGACAACGAATTTATCGAGCAAAAAAATTATGAAAATCCATCCCAAAGTTGACTTGTTCTTTGGCCTCGAGTTGTTTTTTGTTTTTGTCTTGATAATTTCATCAAGTTTTTAGTGTTTGTGTTAACGTTGTCGTGTGTCTTGTCTTGTGAATTGAGCCTTGAGACCCAGTGAAACACACACTCTTGCAACAAGAGTCTATGTGTGCTTATTTATCAAAGTGTGCGTGTGCAATTTGCAATTAGCAATTTTTTGTTTCGTTTGAATTTCAACAATCGATCCATTTTTTTCTCTGCATTTGATTGCAACAACAACGAGAGGAAAAAAGTTTAATATTAAAAAAAAATTTCCAGCATATTGTCACCAACCAACCAACAGGAAAAATCCGATCATCATCATCATCATAATCATCATCCTGTCATCGATTGATTAAATCGGATATTAACCATCAACAACCATCTGTGTACGCATGGTTCATTATTGTTAATTGTCGTCGTCACCGAAATATAATTTAGACACCATTTTTAGACAGATAAAATCATTCAACCATCACTGCCACTGTGTTTTCAATGATCCTCTAAACACCAAAAAATATGTAAATCAATCCATCAACAAATTTACCCTTGCAACAAAAACTGTCATCAAAAAAAACTGGTAAGTTTCTTAGACAACCTAACTTTCTTTTCCTAATCGTCAGAGTGATTTGTCAAAGACAACTTAATTAAAAATTATCGTTTTTGATGATTTTTTTAAAAATTAATTAAGATCATCAGAAAAACCAGCAAAAAACAACACACAATAATCCTAGTTTAACCTAAAAAAAATTTAGTAAAATGCTTTCCATTTCCACACGTGTAAATCATTCAAATTAAAACAAAATTGCGCACACACCGGGTCGTGCCTACCGGCGCGACAATTTCAATTACCTGGACACAAAACATACAAAAATTTTTATTGTTATAACATGATTACCCTTGATGTTATGACAATGGTAACCATGACAAAACATATGGTCATATGATCATCACCATGTCCTCCACTATCCTTCTCGCATCCTCCAACTCTTCATCATCATCATCTAATTATCATCAACAACGGCACATTGTCTATGGATGATGATGATTATGATGACTATGATGTTTTTTTTATGTAATAATGTAAAATTATATGGAAAAAATCATAATGTTTTGTGTCTCGGTGTGTCTATGTGTCTGTTTGTGTGTGTTACTCAGGTAGACCAAAAACATGTGTTATTGTTGTTATAGCTAGTCTTAAAGAGTTAGTCAGTCAGTGAGCAATTCAGTCAGTCAGTCACTCTCTGTCTACTACTGGCCTACTTGCTTTACATGTTTACCTTATAAGAAACGAAGAAATGATCTTTTTGTTCAACCATCACCTTGTTTCGTTTGAACGAACGATGATTCTTGTTTCTCATGGTTCGATGACCAGAACCTAACCAGTTTCGTAGAACTGGTCTTCAGCCAGAAAAAAGGGTTATACTAGAAGTTATTTTGCTTATGAAAAATTCTTATCGTTCATTGATTCTTGTTAAATATTCAAATTTGAAGCCAAAAAGAAAGTTTTTTGTTTCTCATTTACTCTTGAAATTTGCTTTATCTTATCTGCAAAAAAAGGGTTAAATGCACTAAAAATAAAATTTAACTCTTTCCGCCCTTAATATTACATGTTATGTGTTTTACCTTTAAGGATTTTTTGGCAGTATTGAAATATAAACGAACAAACCAGCTGTTTTTGGTGATAACATTTGTCCCCTTTTTTTGCCATTCATTTATTGTTGGTTTTTTATTATAATTTTTTAAAAGGAAAAATAATAAAAACAAACTTATGAACTTAGTTTATATATTTTTCTTAAGAAAATATTAACCCTTTTTTTTAATAGACAAGTTTAGCGCGCACCAAAAAAAAAGGGTTAAGAACAGGCCAATTGACAATAGCGAGCAAACACCTTTAATTCTTTTGATGATGCTCTCTATTTGGCCTTGATCACCAACCGATAATCATCAGAAATTATCTAAACATTTTAGCATCTTGAACCATTGAATCACTTGAATATAGCATTTGATTGTATGTTTTCAATCTAAAAGATATAATCTCATTCTATTCTTATGCACAATCGTTTTATAAACCTTGGCCTTTATTTTTCACCCTTTAGTTCTTCCGTTATTTTGTTTGTTTGTTTGCATGCTTGGTCAATCGGGCAATTTTTTTGGCCAAATTTACACCGAAAAGCTAAAATGTTGACCACTTTTGACCACGATGCTAATGGACACGATAATCGATTTTGATTGTTATTTCTTGTTTTTAGCAATCAAATTACCAATAGAAAAAAACATTGTGATCAAATCTAAAATGATAATTCTGACCACAAACAAATCAACCAATTTTTATGTCTAATAAACACTTATGTTCATTGTCTGTTTGGGAGCAATTTAGTTTTTGTTTTCAATTGAAAAAAAGCCCTTGAAAATAGCAAAGAACGAACAACCTTGTTTTAAAAGTTCTTAAAATTCTAAATTTGAATCTAATTTTAGAATGTTGTAGAAGGGTTTTTCCCTTAAAAACAATTAACTATAGATTTCCGTTTAAGAATAAAATGATTTTCTTTATCATCAAGTGTTTAATCAATCTTGATTTTTATCAATTTAAAATGGTGTTTTTTTGTTGTTGTCTAGTATTCTAGATATTTGGACACAATGCGCGGCTTGCTTGCTTGCGCGACCAACAATAGTTGACCATTTGTGTAATCAAACAAATCACACCAACCACAAACAAACATCACAACAGATATCAGCAAGCTATCCAACAACTGTTATCCCAGTTGAATCCTGTTTTTATGATATATATCAGCAGGTATTCTCCATTCATTCATTTCAATTATTCATCACAACAAAAGAAATCAACTATAACTCTCTTGTTCTCTGACATTCTGACGCTCCTGTTGTCCGAATATTGTTTTGTTGCATATTCTCTCTGTCTGTCTGTCTTTAGGGGCATGTTTTCCGGCATTTGTTCAAACATCTGTTGTCCATTATGTTCAGTGTGAATAATTTAATAATATATGTAATACATCCTTACCTAACTCTTTGAATCCTTTAAACATGAATGGATACTCTTTGATCACACATAACATTGGTGATCTTTTGTCTTTAACACCTTTTTGGTTTGCTCTAATTAACCTTTGTAATGTGATGACCTAGAGCCACAACACAACATGATGATGAAGAAGAGTCAAAAAAGTGTAAAAATTAACTCTTTCTGTCTCTCACAGCATTTGATTGATTGATTGAATGAAAAAATGTGAATCAATAAATGAATGAATGAAATCAATTTATAATGGAGCAAAAAACATCACCTTTGGTGGTGTTTGGAAACCTCGAAAACATCAATCAATGTTTCATATGTCCAGTTAATAATGATGATGATGATGATGATCATATTTTTAGATCAATCAATACATCTTGACCGTTTCTTGGTGATCTGTTTTTTTTCACAACTTGTTTTCAGAGGTGATCAGAGGTTGGTTGATCATCCGCTTACAAACTTGATGATGATGATAAAATTATAGATTTTCATTCTTGTGAGAAATAGAATATATTAAAAAAAAAATAATAATATAAATTCAATATCTGGTAAAAACGTACGGCATAATAAACAGGTATCGAATCAATCAGTTCGATTATATCGATTATATCGATATATTCGTTCATTCATCAATGCTTTAAATACTTGCTTCACCTGACATATTCGACATTTATATAACAAGAAAACTAGAAAAAAAACTAATCGTTTGGGAGATTAGAAAGAAATTTACTTTATCCTGGTTAATATATCGCATGACCAACACACCAGGATTTCATTAATTAACTCTTTTTTTATGAAATCCAATCCTTTTTGGTTATGTTGTTTGGCATTCCATCAAGAAATTGAATTGAATTAATGACAACGAAACAAAAAATGTTTTAAGCTAATTACTTTTCTTGTTGTTTGGAATTCATTTATTCTTATTAGCTTAACTCTTTTTTAACCCTTTCTCTTTTTGATTTTTTTTCAAAAAAAGACAAGTACAAATTTTGATAAAATAATTGCTTGTTATAGCTGAAAAAAAACAAGAAGTAATGCTCGAGAGAACACCAAAAATATTTGTCAAATTTACCTTGGCATTGACAAAAGCAAAACTATTTTGCTGTTGACAGGTTTGTTTCATTTTTCACCTTTGAACTCTCAACTATTTTATGATTGTTTTGTTCTTAAACGATTTGTTTTAACAAACAGTTTGATGTCCTTAAGGTAATATGATAATAATTTATCCAAAATTAAATTTAATTTGGTTGTAGTTGAAGTAAAAAAACATAATCATTTGATCGTTGACATTGAATTTGTCAACTTTGATTCAGTGGAAAAGCAGCGCTTGCTTTCATTGCTCTTCTAATCATCATCAATATTTAAAGATAAAATTGGATTTCATGTCCTGTTTTTTTTATGACATTTGTATGAAATTTTTTTTTCGTTGTTTCATGTTTTCCGAACTAACAAATTAGTTTTTTGTTTATTATCTGAACCGCAATATATTTTAGGGATACTCTGGGGATAATTTTCCAAGGTCAACCGTTTTGTCTGTGTGTGCGAATACCCATCCTTTATCCGACAACAAAGCGATATTTTTTTAGCATTTTTCCCATAGCCGTTAAATAAGATCTTCGTCAACAGATCTTATGTATAATTTTTATATATTCTTCTTCAAAACCTTGCCACGCACGTTTTTGATCTTCTATAGTTGTTTAATTTGGTTGGTTAGGCGCCTAGGCGTTATTCGTTTTTTTTATAATTTTGATTGCTTTCGCTGACATAAACCAAGTTCATGATTTTTTGGACCTTTGGATGTTACAAACTTACTTGTTTTTTTTCTTTAGTGCCCTCCACACTAGTTGACCTTAAAAAACTAAACTAAACTCACGAACAGTAAATTTGTCGGTGTGAGAGCGAGAGATATTCCAAAATGATATTTTTTGTTGTTGTTCTGTTATATAAAATTTATGATTTTCATTTTGTTCGTTTGTCATCAAATTTTCTCTTGGTGTCTTGACAGTCTTGATAATCTAGACTTGGAAAAGATAAATAGAGAAAAATATATGAAATTTTCCCTAGCAAAAAAAACATATTTGTGGGCAATAATAACAGGCTGTTTTTTTAACAAAGGTGGCACAAGGTCACCCCAGACACAATGAACATGATGAATTTATG
This sequence comes from Tragopan temminckii, assembly GCA_028571105.1. Taxonomy (NCBI): domain Eukaryota; kingdom Metazoa; phylum Chordata; class Aves; order Galliformes; family Phasianidae; genus Tragopan; species Tragopan temminckii. The sequence goes on from JAOWBP010054034.1 coordinate 6,819, forward strand.
AATTCATCATTCTAGTTTTCAGTTCTGGTTCTATTTCTGGCTATTTTGTTGTTTTTCCGTTAATAATTTTTTTATGAATCATAAAAATTTAATGTGTTTTTATGACCTTTTATACGTGTTTTATCCTCCGGTCTTCATCGGTAATTTCGTTTGGTTTTCTTCTGGGTAAATTTTTTTTCACTTCAGGTAACCAGCCAGCCAGCCAGGTAGACAAACAAGTCAATTTCATTTATTAAATAATTTCTCTTCCGTGAAGGTCGAATGACAATTCATTTTGTCTATTTCTCTGCTTTTGTGAAATTGTAATAAAAAAATCATATTTCATTTCTAAATCTATCGAATTCTATCTTTGTATCCTTTGGGCTTTACAAGCCGCCAGAGCGAGAGAGAGCGAGATATATCCAGGAAATCCAAGAATAGGTGTGATAACAACATTTATGAACAGCAGCTCTCTCTAGCTCGCTTGCTCTATAAAATGTAAACAATTATGAATGAATGATGACAATTATGAAATGAAATGAACCTGCTCGTTAAATATTGAACAAGATCAAGAAAACAAAAACTGTTTGCAAGTTTGACTACTGAAGAACCAGATAGAGAGAGCGAGATAAACAACTCTCGAGACTCTTGAAACAGTTTTTTTTGTTAACTACAGACAGAAGAAAAAATCATCATAAAAAAGACGGAAATCAAATAATTGTTTTGCTCTCGATTGTTTAAGTTTTTCTTGATTATTTGCGTTAGCTTGTTGTTCATATTGTTCCTTAAAGCAGAGAAACATTTAAAGAGAAAGAGAGAGAGACCAAAATGGCAAACCAAACCTTGCCACGCAATCTAAATCAATAATATAATAAATCATCGCTGCTGTAAAAACACACATAAAAAGAGAACAAGAAATGATCCAAAAGCAAACATTTTTTTGGGAGACTTTTCTTATGAAAAATAAGCAAAATGCCAATCTAAATGAATGGAAATTATGGAAGAGAAGCATATTTTTTGTTGTGAATATTGAAGATTCTATAAAAAAACAGCATTGCCAATTTTTTTTACAAATCAAATCCTTGACAATTGGTTAAGATTAATAAGATGCAACAAATGTTTAGATGTTTTTCCTAAAATTTTCATCATGTTGTCATCATCTTGTTTCAAGATCATAAATGTTCCATTATTCTTGATGATGTTTTTTTTCAACATAACTATGAATATTTTACCTGGATGAATAATGTCAATATCAATAATACAATGCCACCATCAACAACTTTCACCGTATAAATTGACATAAAGCTAAACGATTGTTATTGTGGTTGCTTGGATCACAATATGATCATTAAGGAACAACGACATTTTCAGACAACAAAAAACGAAATGACATGATGATTATTTTTAGCAAATCATCATTTGTTCAATATTACATTTCCTAGTAACAAAATGGTTAAATGGACACCTACACAACAAACCAAATTATCTGATTTTGTTATAATATTCCTGGTGGTTTTTTAAGGGATCATCATCATCATTTATCATATTTCCTTAATTTGATTTTTGTTGTGTGTTGTAAATTGAAATTGTCCATGAAAACCCACCACACAAAAAATCTGAGAAATTTTCGTTTTCCTTGTTGTTTTGGCTGCCCCCTAACTCTACCTCCTACTCAAATTAAATTCAGCGTCATCTGACGGTGTTTTTATTAAAAGTTTTGTGTGCTCATGGTCGTGTGTGTGCACGTGTGTTTGTAATTTTTGTGGTGTTTTTTTTGTTTCGTTCTAAATGAATTTTTGAATTTTGTTTTTTAAAAAAATCATGTTTCTTTGTTTCGTTTTTAGGTTTTAAACAACATTTTGCTTTTTTTGGCCATTGATTCATCTAAATCTGATCAAATCATTTTTGGTCAATTGATGATTGATCAACGAAATTGATGAATTTGATTGTCGTCCATTACTTGGGTAAGTGTGTATATTTGGCTTTTATGCTTTAATTCTTGATGATGTTTTTTGAGGAGGAGGATAAATGGGATAAAAGGATTGAGAGTTTAATTTTGGTTTAGTTTTTTAACCGCAGATTTAACTCTCTCACACAACAAAAAAATAGTTTTTAGAAATAAAACATAGCGTGTTGTTCACTTGTCCAACGATCCCAAACTGTTTTTTTATATAAATGTCTTGGATATGTCATTAATTTCTCTTAGACACAACAACACTGCTGATTTAGCTTGAAACTGCTGCTGCCTGTATCACTTGTATCACTAGAAGCACATTCATGGCGACATAGCCATTCATCAATCATTTAGCAAAATGTTTATAAAGTTCCAATGTCTTGAGCACATCTCTTCGCTTTTCACTAAGCTCATTTACCAATGCTCTCTCTCTCTCACTACAACAGAAAATAACATGAACAACATGTAATAAATGCCACCAATAATAATAATAACATCTATCTAAGAAATAAAATCCGAGAACGTAGCTTGCCATCCTAATGCATTTTTAACAGTTATTAAATTGTGATAGAGAAACACACAGAAATAGAGAGAGAAATAAAAACTCTCGGCAGCCGCATCAAGTTGTGGTGGTGGTTTTTTTTGGTTGATATCTCTCATCATCACATCATCCATTGCAATTTTTGGTACAAATATGACAAGAGCACACACACATGAGTTAGTGAGTGATATACCCAAAATTAGGAACATTTGAGAAAGAAAATACAGCTAAAACAACTTGCCTAAAGCTAAAATAATCCACAAACAACTATCATTGAGAAATTAGCGTTTTTCGTTGTTGTTTGATTTTTGTTTTCTGAAATTAGAAATGAACTTTTCAAACAATCAAAATGTTTCTGTCGCACCAATTTGACACCAACAGTTTTTTTTATTATGTCACATTGTCAAATAATGTTTTTTGATTGCATAATCTCAAATTCTGAAACTTGTCGGTTCAAATTTTACTTTCTAAATCTAATTTTGTTTTTGTTGTTGAAGTTTTCTTAATGAAAATATAAAGAAAAACAAAAACGAGAGAAGCTTCATTTTGTGGCTTTTTGTGTGCTCGTACAAAAATAAATAATAGATTAATCCATCCACACACACAAACACAAACACAAACCTTACCTTTAAGATCAACCTTAAAACTGACCTAAACCACCACCACCACCAGCATCATGTTAAGATGATGATTTTATTATTAGCATCCTAAAAGTGAAATGATCTCTTAACCACATTGTATGAAGGTGTATTTAAAGGATTGAATAGAGGAGAATATCGTTGGTGTTGGTTGGTTGGTTGGTGTGTTTGTCTGTGTGTTGCATATTGAATTTGCATTTAGGTTGACCAAAAATCATATTCATAAAATAGAGATACACAGACAAAAACATATAAATATGATGCATTAACTAATTGCATTTGTATGCAAAACATTTTACCTGGATGCTTGTTGTTGTTTTTTACCTGCTA
>JAOWBP010054035.1:0-10258 GCA_028571105.1 Tragopan temminckii
CATCACACCCTCTGTGTGAAGAACTTCCTCCTAATATCTAGCCTAAAGAGGTCGTGGATGCTCCCTCCCTAAAGGTATTCAAGGCCAGGCTGGATGGGGCTTTGAGCAACCTGGTCTAGAGGGGGGGTGCCCCTACCTATAGCATGGAACTAGATGATCTTAAAGGTCCCTTCCAACCCAAACGATTCTATGATTATTGCCACTTGGAATTTCTTGAACACATTTATTTTAAATTTTAAACGCTTTCTTCAGCAGCTCTATAGGAATACTTAAATGAAAGACCTTGTCACTTTTTCCCTTGAAATTACAAGCTTCCTTTGCTCAACCTCATTAATTTTCTAAATCTCCAACTGTTTTGTTATACTTTATAAAATGCATTCTAGAGTTAAAAAAGGAAAAGCTTTCTAACTTGGAATTGGGTTGGCTTAATTTTTTCCTCACCTTACCTTAGATGTGGCAGGAGAGAACTGTATGTCTGAAAGAGACTGCTAGAAAAGGAACAGAGGAGAAATATGATGATCACAGAGGACACTGCTTTTTATTTGCTTTTGGTTTTGTTTTTTTTTTTAAACTCTTAAATAGAAATAAGATAGTATCAGTCCAAAAACAAGTCACTCAGTTAATAAAAATGACTGATCCTAATTGATCTATCAACAGTTTCTAATGCACGTTGAATATATCACTCAACATTTACAGCCCAAACAGCCAAGTGAGGTTCATCCATATTCATGTAGAGTTATGAGCGTATCTACTACTGCAAGAAGTAATACTGATGTGGGAATAAAAATACACTAAACATTAGCTTTTTTTCAGCGCATCCATGAAGACAACTTGAGACTTCAGAAAATTACTTTTATATTACAGTTTTATTTCAAGCACTGATTCTTCCTGGATACAATTTATACATTTTGCACTATGTATATACATTTATGGAATACTTTTCAAGTTATCCCTAAGTAAAATATATTAGTCGTCTAAAAGTATTCCAGCAGTAGTTTCCCCAAGTTACATTTTGCTGAATGCTAGTTTAGATCACAGGAGGAGAAGAAAAAAGAAAAGAAAAAAAAGAAAGAAAAAAAAGAAATGCTTTGGCAAAACTTCCATAATCATACTTCTTCATTCATTTCCATTCCAGTATCAGTCAAACAGATAGGAAAAAGCAAACACAGTTCTACTGCTTTACTGAAATACAATTTAGAAGAACGTAGATTTTTATTTTTCAAAGTGTGTGGTCTTAACATTTCATTTTCAGCCAGTCAAAAAAACCTGCCTGCTGCTTCTCAATGTAAAATGGTGCAACACGTTTTTGAAACTTGTAATTGCATTGTAGCGATGGTGACTGTTAAAAGCTCCTGGCAATCCTAGAGCCTGTGTCAAAGTAGGAGGACAGCCAAAAGTATCAAAACAGAGAAGAATAATACAGTCATTGAACTGCACACATTGAGCTTCTAGGAGGATTAACGCTTCTTGTCACAGGCTCCTGACTGTAGTTGACAATATCTGCTTTCACCACTCTCTGTCATAAAAGAAAAAACACAGCAATAATCAGAATCAAAATACAATATTGATGCTGGCAAACAACTCAACAGATATTTTACTATGAAACACAGAGGGAAAAATAAAGAAATTGCGCAAAACAGACACAGTTCAGTTTTCTTCAGCATCTTACAGTAAGTCTGATCAGGTGTTATTTTCTCAGTCTAAATAAGTTGACTCATACTAAGCAGAAGGAAGTGCCTTGGTAAGTTTTCTTGACAATTTTACAGATCTAATAAAAAGCAGCAATGCAAAAAAATCAGTAAATGCATTTTTTTTTCTCCTCAAGAATTGTTTTGCATGTAAATAATAAAACAGAATTTTACAAAGACTATGGTATGCATTCTTTAAGAATAACTGCCTATCTTAACCAGAAATTGCAGGTAGCTCATCTTTGCCTCTTTAAGCAATTCAGAGGAAAATACAGACAGAATTCAAAGCAAATTTCAAATACAAACATCATTCAAAAAAAGCTTAACTAGACATCCAGACAAAGAGTGAATTAACATAAAAAGAACCTCTGTGTATTATAAATATTCATTTTCTGTGTAAAAATCTAACAGATATTGCCCGTTCTATTTACAAAGCATTTAATGGAAACGTTGGTCTCTCCTACATGGGGAGAGAAATATGAGATACCAGTTTTCTGTCCATTTTCATTTGAGGCAGCAATGTAACATTCTGAATTTTACAGCACTGAAAGGCCCTCTTAATACTATAACATGAAGTATTAACAAGTTTCTATGAACTAAGAGGTTATTAGAAATGCCTCATAATTGCACACAAAACTTCAAATTAATACTCTATATATTATTTCTGCTTACCAATATAAAATACATCATTTCTAAGAGAATCTACTATAGATGTTATTTCATGTAAAAGCAATGCAGCTTGAAAAAAAAAAAAAAAAGAAAGAAAAAACTTCTACATCAATACCTGAACTACTGCATTGAGCAGACTTTGCTCTGGCAGCTGGAAGTGTTGTGATGTTGGTTATCTTCTTCAGGGTAGTTCACTATTTCTGCCCTGACAACATGCTTTTCAATCATGTATCAACACAATGGACAGAGATGAAGGAGAAGAACGAAAAAAAGAAAAGGAAAGGGAAGAAAAAATGGAAAGATTGATCAGTAGTTGAAAAGGAAGAATGAATGACAAAGTGACAGCGCAGAAGCTAAAACAAAGTGCATTTCTTTTCAGGCCCTATGAAGAACAGGAACTTATCTAGCAGAAAGCATCACGATCAGCATCTGTTTTCATTCTCGGGCTTCTTCAAGGACATGCACTTTCAAAGCATCAAAGTGAAATATTCATGCATGCAATCAACAAAAACTTATTAGAGGAGGAGAAGGGACAGAAATAGAAGGGAAAGAAAAGGGAAGATAATTCAGTGGAAGGTGACAATGGCCTCTTCCTTTAAGCCTGAGGTAAATAAATTTGACAGTAGTCAGCTTTCCTATCAGCAACTGTAACAAGTGCATTAGTGATGTGTGTGTATCTTTTCCATTACGCAGCTCTTACATTACAGCTAGATATTAACCAAGAACTAGTGACAAATTAAAACCTCACATCAAAGCGCTGCCAGCTTTGATTTTACTTCATAGAAAAGAAAGAAAAAAACACTCCTTTTTTTCCCTAAAGTCAAAACAAATCTGTTAAAAGCTTTCTATTAACAAAATGCTTATGTAAAGGGGAAAAAAATTCATATAACTTAAGCACAAAAATTGCAGAGGTCTGCTATGAAAGATAAAATAATGTTTTTCTTAAAAACTCCAACTTTTACGCAATGCATTTTTAAAGTTAAAATGAATTGCTAAATGAATATATGTCACTATTTTGAAGGAAACAATACGTAAACTGGATTATGTGAATGTATAAGCAGTACATGTTAAAGATTACCTCTGTAAATAAAACCTTTATGTCAAACAAATACTAGTAACTGAATTGCCTGGTAAAGGATCTGAATTTATTAGCTGCTGATGTACCCCTCTTGAGTTTAATTGATCACATTTGTATTATCTTATCTAGTAGACAACATCTGTGATTTACTGGACTCCTGGCCTGATGTTATCAAGGGAAAGGTTGCTAAATCCATGTGAAGCTGTAGTAGGGGTTTTAGCATTAAACAGTGTTATCTGACCTCACAGGACCTAGTTTCGTCATACCAACCTTCTGACTAAAGCCAAGGAAAAAAACCTTGCAACCAGTAGGCAATTAATTGGTCGTCAAAACACTGGTCCAAATCCCATCATGTAAACAAGGCTAGGTTAGTGATCTGTGTTTAGGCATACTAGAGCAAAAAGTTGACTAACATAAATGACAAGGATTTTCTAAAGGAATTTCATATGTTTTCAAAAAATACATTGCAGTGTTTATCTTATTAACTTTAAGGTGATTAAAAACTTTGAGCCTCTTTGTATCTGCATCTATACAAGACATATCTATAATTGCCAAGGTTCAAACCACTGTTAGTAATGACAAAAAAACTTACTTGGTACAGGTGCTCTGAATTCCCAATCTGACTTATCTGCCAAACATTTTATTATACAAAACTGGCACATGCACACCCTCTTTCTTGAGTTGGCATATAGCTAAAGAAAAAACTACAAATCACTTACAAAAACGCTACCTCTTGCCAATGCCAAGGAACAAAGCTGTACCCCATGCGGTTTTTATACTATGGTTGAAAGTAAAAAATACAGAAAGAAAAACATTTGATTAGTAGAGGAGCTATTTCCTCAAATTTCATCAGACCCTTGTGATTTAAAGGAGAGGAATTCGAGGACTGAAAATAAGTCAGAATCTGCAATTTTCTGACTTTGGAATGGTTCCACTTCAAAAACACGTTCCAGTCACACACAAACAGTAATCTATTCCTTTGTTTCACCACAGTTTTGACTAAATAAAGGTTTGATTAACAGTCATCTCAGCATGTTAACAGACAAGATTTAGTAGCTCTTGCTGAGATAGTTTAAAAACTTACCACCACCAAATGCCTGTTCTATTCCTCTGCTGGAGATCACTGCTGCCAAAGGAGAGCTGGTGGAATGTAACATGTACTTGCACCTCATCCGCTTCAGCACAAAGTCTGGCAACTTCACTTAAAAACAACTTTCATCAGCAGTTTAAGCTAAGCTGTTGAACTTCACCCTGATGCAGCCAAGGCACACGATCACCTTCTATTTTCTGATTGTGCTGGGGGAGCAATAAATTCCAGCAAAAGGGCAGTAACAAATATCTTGGGTTGCGTTAACATCTTAAACTGCTGCAGCTGCTTTCTAACACAATGCATGGCAAATAATTTAATTTCTAAGGCTTGTTCTTGCACTTAATTAACAGTTTAGCAGTCAATTTGAAGGGGGACCAAGACTCCATCTACTTTTCAAAAGGATTTCTGTAGTTCTGCCAGTCATCAAAACACAGAAGCCACAAGTCAAGCCCCACAAATTCATACAAGCTGAAGTAGCGTGCTTAAGATTCTTATTGCTAACCACAGGTGAGTGACAGTGACTACTATGATTCTCCTAGTGACTGTGACAATTGGAATCGTTTTTTAAAGAAAAGAAATATGATCTTCAGCCATAAAATCACAAGCGCTAGAAATAATTTATGAAGAGTATTCTCAGCATTAGACAATCAGTAACCGTGAAGAAATATACGATAAATCATAACTGATAAATCATTTCACTGTTGGTGCCTTACACAAATTCAGTATTTCATGTTATTCTTTGTTACCACCTAAACTAAATGAAGACACTTGGTGTTCTCCGACAAACATAAAATCTTAGAACATCTCGAGCTGAAAAGGATCATAAGGATCATCTCCTGACTCCACAAAGAATCACTCAAAAATCAGACCATATGTCTGAGAGCATTGTCCAAGTGCTCCTTGAACTCTGGCAGCTCAGAGAGGTGACCACAGCCCTGGGGAGCCTGTTCCATGCCCACCACCTTCTGGTGAAGAACCTTTTCCTAACACCCAACTTGACCCATCCCTGATGCAGCTTCATGCCATTACACTAAAATATACTCAAGTATAAACCATCTCATTTTTCAAAACAAAGAAACGTCGCGTTACACAGAATACTGAAAATTCAAAGACAAGACCCTGGAAGAAAACAATACACATTTGTAAAACTAAAATGTGTTTCACTCTTTGCTCAAAGAAGAAATCAAATACAATGCTTGCAAATTAACTGAGTTAAGTTGCACTTATTCTTGTGTTTTGTTTTGCTCCTTTTATAGCACCTGTTTATCTATTTTTATAGTCCAGTTGGTAGAGTATTAAACACCTAGAAATGTTAAGAAGCATGTTCACATAGCCATTCTATAATTTAAGGAAATCTAACGCTGATTGGAGAGAAATTTGAAAAACAAACATCTTCCCTTTCCCCATATACACACATGGGAATCTCTATCATATAAAGTAGTCGTAGTATACCAGGAATCATCTAAAACCACCTCCATTTAGCCAGAAGACCCACTTCCATGCTTTTGAGCAACAGCATCTACACATTACTTCAGTAGAGCTTTTCCACTGCAGACTAATAAATTTCTCTCAAGGAACATCCTTCTGTTTGTCTCTCTGAGGCTATGAAGGTTAAAATTTTCTTTCTCCAGTTTTATGCATACTTTCCGTTCCCAATCTTAAGAACTAACCAAGGTATGAAACCAAATACAATGAACCTTAAGCTACAGTTAACAAGACAAACACTTCAATACAATCCCCTTTGGTTTCTCACTGACTTAATTTTGAACAATTCCTACTGCCCGCTCAAAATAGCACTCTCAAAATGCTCAAAGTTTGCTCAAAGCAAACCTTATACTATTAGCAAAGTATTATTGCTTATTCAGAACAAATTAAAACTGTGGTTCAATAGAAGAATCTTGCAAAGTCAGACTGTTTCTCTCTTTAGCTACACTTACCATGGAGAGACTTCTGCTGGACCTGAATGAGGAGACAACAAAATTTTTCTAACCACCTCCACTAACAGATTTTGCTTTTTCTTTTGTTGTTGCTTGTGTTGTTTGTGCCTGTATTTATTTCCTTTTTTTCTTTTTTTTTAATTTGGATTATTTTCTTTAAATCACTGCAGGTTAGATTCACATTAACAGTAACACATGGGCCACAGTGAATATTTAGACTGTGCATATTAACTTAGTTATTGCTACCGTAATTTGCATAATATCAACTCTGTCCTATCCACATATTGTACATTCCATTGACATGTTCAACACCATTAAAAACAGGGATTATTTATAATAAGGTAGGAAAAAGCCCACTTAAAGCCAGCACCAGTTCAAACTAGAAAGTGGTGCAATCTTCAGACAAGTCTACACAGAGGTTCTTACTTTAAAAATAGGCACTTCCTTTACAGTGCTGCAATATGTAATCTCCTTTCTCATATTCTTATTTTAATTGAAGGTATTTGCATACCTGCCTACAAGTTTATATCTGAGTTCACAGGATGCAACAGCACAGATCTAAGACCACTGCTTCAGTGCAAGCTAAGCTGTTCAAGAAAATTTAAGGAGCTCTTTATGGGACTAATTATTTACATACAAATCATTGTACAGTTCAGAACAATAGGTGAATGGTTCCTCAGTAGTAAACTAATTTTGAAAAAACACTCAATATTTACCTATAAATCATAGCTTTTTGAAACTCTTCTCCTTTGCATGTTAGGTATTCACTCTTAAGTGTATTTTGCCATTTTACTATTTGCAATACAGTTTTGCAGTTGACCACTTCAACAGAGATTGTAAACACTGAAGTGGTGAAACACTTTATGAAATTACATATTTATTATATATTTCAAAAAGCAGGAGACCAACCTGTACACAAGATGTGTTTTGTGTCATTTGGTTTCTTCTATTAAACTTTTTGACTTATTTTGGGGGTACTCATTTAATGTTAACAGCATCTAGCAATTCTAGGATACCGTGTCACCATCTCAGCCACTTTCTGGTTTAATAATTGTAATCCTAAATATCATTACATAGTAAAGGTTGCCTCAGTAGTATAATCTTTGCTTTTGAGGTTTCTGAAACAGTTTTGTGTAAAATCCGTTGGTTTAAACCTATGTGCTCACAGTCTTCCTGGCAGGAAAATTATATTTAGAAGCAGGAACCTGGCAGGAGAAGGCGGTAAAGGGGCTATATTGGAAAAGCTCTTGCTTGTTTGCTTATTTGAACAATTAACACATTTTAGATCACCTAACATCCACTGATTTAAATAAATAACATCCAACTCCAGTAACTACAGTTAAACAAATTACAGTTTAAATTAAAGAAAAAAATGAAAACATTTTTTCCCATTAATTAAAAATGTCATAAAACTGCTCTCGTTAGAACTATTTTGCATGCAATGATTACATATTTTTTTCAGAAACAGTTAAAAGCTCTGTTATAGTTCAAAGGAAGATATGCAACAAAGTTCTGACATGCATTTGCTGTGTTCACACCTCTAACTCACTATTAGCCAATATAAGAGGATGGGTGATATGCTTCTTGATGACTCCCCACCTATTGCTGGGAAACACTGTCCTCTCAGTCTTTTCTTGCTGCAGAGATGACAGAAAATCCTCCAACTCGACACAGAAAAAAAAAACCCACAAAGTCCAAAAGCAAAAGACTAAGCAGTTCCTTTAAGAGGAGATCATTTGGGAATGATTTCAGATGGCAGGAAGCCATATTAGCTACCCAAACACCTGATACCACAGGTCTGTCAAGAATGGGAATACTCAATCAGAAAAAGATTTGTTTCTCATTTGTATATGATAAGGTACAAGTAGAAAATAGTGCTCTTACACTGAGGCATTACTTATGCTCATCATCCTGCATTATAAAGGCACATAATGAAAACTAAACTCTGAGATTAACCAACCAAAGGACATCACATAGTTAATTCTTGACTCTGTAACTGACAAACAGAGCAGCCTGATCTAGTGGTTGGCGACCCTGCATACAGCAGGGGGACTGAAACTAGGTGATCATTATGGTCCTTTTCAACGCAGGCCATTCTATGATTCTATGAAACAGTACTTTTTTCCTATTCAGTTCAGTATATGTCTATACTGAACATTAATTTAGAACAGTTACACTTGCAGAAACTTATGCCTTCTATCTCTTAAGCTTTTAGTGTTATAAAATGGTTTTGCTTTAGTATGTAAAGAATTTTAAAACAGTTATCATAAACACTGAATATGATATCAGTGTACAGTAATTTATCTTTCACGCTACCTGCGAATGCAAAAATATAAACAGATATTAATTTCTAAGAAAAATTTTATATACTACAAACAGCTCTCAAGCTATTATTTTCTTTAGTTTTTTTGAACATGCATTTTTATTGCTTCAGCAAGTTTATCACGATGGATAAAGATTATTATATTTTTAAGACGCTGTTGTGATAGTAACTAACCGTCTCTAGTAGAATGGGTGCAGTTCACTTAAAAGGATAGATATTCATTTGCAACATTATCTGTGGGTTTTTTTCTAAATACTAAATAAAATTTTAAGCAAAACATGTATTTGTGGAAAATCACCTGTGATTGTTCCATTTCTGCTTTGTTTAATTTGATGCCAAGGATGTCAGCAGCAATTCTCTGAAAACACAGGAAGACCTATGGAAAAAAAAATTACATCATATTTAAATGATTAAAAACAGACATCCTAAAAGTTCTTTCAAATATATCAAACCATTCTTGAACTGTAAACAACGAGATACAGAGAACTGTGACCTGTGCAAAACAGATCTGAGAACAATCTCATCTGGTATATTCAATTTTGTTTAAAAACTGGGGAAAATAACTCAACAATGCTATGAGGAATGAACAGTACGCTAGATTGTTAGGCAACACTTCTACTCTGCCTCCAGAGGCTTAAGTTTAAACAAGCTTTTACACAACCCACCTCTCAAATACTGCTCTCAGTGCTATAAAATATGAATAAGGGTATTCACTAATGTTTAGCACAAAAATATTTTACCAGTGTATTGTGCAATAAAGACATAAATTTCTGAAATTCAGAACAACTGAATTGTGCATCAGCAGCACCAAAATCTGCCACGTATGTTTCAAAAACGTTACGAACATCAAATCCAAGCAATTATATATTTGTTCGGGAGTCTTACAAATGATTGTATGTGTTCTGTTATTGAACAGAAATATCTAAGTAAGCAAAATATGGCATGGCATGGAGCAGCCTCGCCGTTAGACTTCAGATGTGGTTTGACAGATAACACTGAGTGGGAAGGCTATCTAAAATAACTCCTTTACTTCATCTCAATACAGTCCACCAATCTTACTGTTTAGGGAGCTACATTTTAAATCTGATTAAAGGACACAAATGATATTGAAGAGGAACAGTTTAAGACTCTACTACTGCTGAATGCAGCATACTGTCAAGCTGCATCTTATGCTGTCTGCATGGCTGTGCAACTGAGCACAAAGCCTAACCTGCCAGCCTACAGTGTTTTTCACCATACAGCTGCCACTCAAGAAGGTAAGGCCTGTGGAAGCATCAGTCATTTTCAAGTTTGGGCCCGGGTGAACCAGATGAGGTTCAACACGGCAAAGTGCAGACTTCTGCACTTGGGCCGGAGGAATCCCAGGCATCCATACAGACTGGAAGGAGCAGTCCTTGAGAGCAGCCCTGTGAAGAAGGACCTGGGGGTCTTGATAGATGAAAAACTTAACATGAGCCAGCAATGTGCCCTTGC
>JAOWBP010054036.1:0-10258 GCA_028571105.1 Tragopan temminckii
ATCGGCTGCTTGCGGGCCTGGCGTCCTGGGGCCGCCCCGCCGCTGAGATGAGCGGCTTCTCCCCGCCTCGGTAGCCCTCGCGTTCCGGGCCCGGAGCCCGGCGGTGGCGGCGTTGCTTCGGTGGGCGGTGTGAGAGCGCAGGACGACGGGTGAGGGAGACGGCACGGCCGTCCCCGACTGACTGACCGTAAGGCTGAAGCACCCCCTCATCGTTGCTGTCTCTTGGCAAAAACGCCTGCGGAGCGGCTTGCTCGAAACCCTTGTCTGATCCAAGGCTGCCTATGGGACCGTCTTTAGAAACGGAAAGAGGGACACAGCTCGCTCTGAACGTAATGCTTCCTATTTATTTCCATGGAAACTTCCGCAGATAGAAGGAGCACAACAGACACAACAGGTGTTTGATAGAGCAAACTCTCAGCCACAAAATACTATTTTTCAGCACAATTGCCGCCATTTGCTATGCATTTTCACCAGCAATGAACAATAGCCTGCATGCCATCTCGTAAAAATCCGCTCCAGTGGAAGTAACCCAGTGTTGTTGGCACTGTTGCAGAAACTTCACTGCTCACCGCCTCACTGTGCTCGTATCCACTGTCTGGTCTCCATCAACGTTCAGCAAGCATCATCAATGCCAATAGGTGCCATTTTTTCCACATGTAGAAGTTCAATCCCATGCTTTGCTTCATACGCCCTTCTGTGTCAGATGCCATTGTGTCAAACTGCCCTTCTGCTGCCATCTGTCACACAGCAGCAACACTAACAGCAAAACTGGGGAGGGTCTGGAGAACAAGTCTTACGGAGAGTGGCTGAGGGAGCTGGGATTTTTCAGTCTGGAGAAGAGGAGGCTCAGGAGAGACCCTATTGTTCTCTACAACTGCCTTCTCTACAAAAAGGAGGCTGTGGCGAGGTGTGAGTTGGCCTCTTCTCCCAGTGATGGCACGAGAGGGAATAGCCTTAAGTTGCACCACAGGAGGTTCAGGTTGGACATTGGGAAAAATTTCCTCTCAGAAAGAGTGGTGAGGTATTGAAACAGGCTGCCCAGGGAAGTAGTGGGATCGCTGTCCCTGGAGGTGTTCAAGAGAGGTGTAGATATGGCACTGAGGAACACGGCTTAGTGGGCCTGGTGGTGATGGGTCAATGTTTGGACTGCATGATCTTAGTGGTCTTTTTCAGCCTTAATAACTCAGTGATTGTATAATATGTCACCCTCATTTGAACACCTCTCAGCACAACTGAAGTCAAGGTTATGTAGGATTGGAGGGTTTGGAACCCTCCGTTAAGCATGAGAGAGCAAATTCCTTTACTGCCATGCAACCAATAAATGAGAATTATTAAGAAGAGCATTGCCATGGCTAGCAGGCTTGATTCCAACTTCTCAAGGCCTCAATCCTGACCTGTTAGGTTTGTTATCAACCTGTTGTGAGAACCTGCTCTTTGAACTGGTGGTTGGTACCAGACATCTAATGTGGGCTGTAATGTGGGATAGCAACAAAGGCCTTGAAAATACCGGAACAGGTTGAAAATAGAAGATGCAAAAGTGTGAACTAATCATTGAAAAAACACAACATCGCAAGCTATGAGAAAGACTCCTCAGAACATGCCAAAGAAAAGCAGCAGCAGTAGCTAAGCAAGAGAAAAACAACCAAACAACAGAAGGCATTTGCTGAGACCTGAGAAAGTAAGGCTCTCCGTGATCACAAAGCATACTTATAGCTTAGGGGCAGAGAGCAAGGACTGCAAGCTGTCTAGAAAACACATTTTAAAGGGACTAAATTCTGAATTTGAGGAAACTGTCATCATGGGATCTGCAGTCATGATGTCTCTGTGGGATTGCCAGGCCTGTATGTGTGCCACTGCTCTCCCTGTCTGTGCCAAGGGCCCTGACATTCCATGCCTGCTTGCTCCAGGATTCCTGGCTCCTGAAGGATGTCTTCAGGACCGTGTACACCAGGACTATGTACATGCCTTCCTTCCCCTCCCCTCTTTCCCTCTCCCCCTCCCCCCCAAAAAAAAATAATTGATGCCTTTTTCCTCTCTGACACATAAATCAAATACTTAAATAAAGCCTTACTGTGTCTAAATTCAGTTTGGCTAATTACAATTTCTGGGCAGAAAGGGTAGTTTAACAGTAAACTCATAATAAAATCCATTGACTAAAAGCTGAAATGAAAAAAAAAAAAGAACTAAAATCTCAGGTAACTAACTGTGCTAACTGTGGAACACTTTAGGATACGATAGGTTCACTGTCACACAAGTATTTAAATCAAGACTTGTGAGTGCTTCCTAATAGATATGATTAGCTCGACTGTAAGGTATATGCTTCTTAAGTTCTCTCAGAATTTGAAGAAATCAGACTGGATTATCATAATGGCCCTTTCTAATAGAAAAAGCTACAACTTTATTAATCTATTTCATAAAGAGAAACTCGATTTTCCCATCCAAGTCAATGATAACTATAAGATGATCTGTACTAAGCACAGTCTGCTTTGCACACTGTCATAATAGACATTTTCAGAATTAGGGGGCAGTTTTGAAATGTTGACAAGATAGTCACTGAAATCAGTGACTGAAGGTTACCTTTGATAACATCTGACTAGGACAGTAACTTTATCAGCTGTTATGTTCTCTTTATTTCATATTTATTGTATTGTAGAGTATCTTCCTCCCAGTGGTTCAGGAAGGTCTTTTGTTCACTGGTACTTTATAAAGAAATCAGAGTAGGATGCATGGTACTTCTGGTACTGGGAAAATCTCAGTTGCTTCTTCAGTGCCAAAACCAGTAAGTTAATGCTGTGTAGCAGACAGTCTTCATGACAGCAGTAGAGAGCATCCAAATCTTACTCCAGCTAAGTGGTATATAAAACATTGGTTGAGCAAAGGAGCTGCATTACTACTTTTAGGTATATATGTTATCTCATTTCCCTCTGTTATCTCCAAGATGTTCCTTGCTCATTGGGCATTAAAATAAATTACAGACTAGTTGCAGCCATACACAAAACTCTTAAAGTGGCTTTATTGTTTTAATGAGGTTTTATTGAGTTTTCTGACTCATGTAGTATGTAAGCAGTCAATCAGGATCTGAGATACTGAATCAGAAATAGTTGAATTTTCCTTTACTCGGTGCCATAAAATCAGATTGTAGTAAGGTTTGCAATTATTCTATGTGAATTAAGTATACATTAAATTGCACTAAAGCCTCCACAGAACGAGGCATATTCTTATTTGCTTCCAAAATCTAACATGGCATACATACACATTAAGATGCTAAGATTATATATGTCAACCTTCTACCTTAAAAATGCCAGCCATGGGTCTGAGAACTGACAAAGTTATGTTTTCTGGAAACAGTGCAAACAGATTTTAGTTGCAGGATACCTGTAGCTAAAATCACTCATCCGTGAAGCTTTCTAATACCTTATCAACACAGTTGTGACAAGTATAGCCCTGTGTCTGACAAAGTATTGGCCTGGGGAAGAGTGGCTGGAAAGTTGCCTGGACGAAAAAGACCTGGGCATGCTGGTCTTCAGCCAGTTAAATTTGGGCTGGCAGCGTGCCCAAGTGGCCAAGAAGGCCAATGCATCCTGGGCTGCAATAGGAAGAGTATTGCAGCAGGACTAGGAAAAGCATTGTCCCTCTGTACTCAGAACTGTTGAGACCACACCTCAAATACTGTGTTCAGTTTGGGGCCCCTCACTACCAGAGAAACACTGAATTGTTAGAACACGTGGAGAGAGGAGCAACAAAGCTGGTGAAGGAACTGGAAAATAAGACGAGTTGTTTAATCTGGAGGAAAGGAGTTTGAGGAGAGACCTCATCACTCTCTATAACTCTGAAAGGAGGTTGCAGTAAGGGAAGAAGTTTACATGGGATATCAGGAAGAATTCCTTCATGGAAAGAGTGCTTAGGCATTTGAATGGGCCCCGCCCAGCGAAGTGGTGGAATTGCCATCCCTGCAGATATTTAAGAGACTTGTGGACATGGCACCTGGTTTAGTGGTGGAATTCACAGTGTTACGTGATGGTTGCACTCAATAATCTTAAGGGTCTTTTCCAACCTAAATGATGCTGTGATTCTAAGTGTCAAGACCTAATACAAATCCTATCAGTAATCAGTCACATTTATCAATTAAACAAAATAATGGGGCTTATTTCTGAATTTAACTTTTTGGTGCTCACAAAACCAAATTTATTTACCCTTTCTATCTGTTGGACTAGAAAGTGCAAAAAGAATCACAGGTTTCTTTGCAAAATCTACGAAGATTGCTATTGAGAAGTGTGTGTGTTAGTGGTAGCAAAATTTTGCCAGGCTCTGCAAATGTCAGTTAGCTCAGCAGTTAGAATGGAGAGTTTTCATGAAAACCTATGAGTCTGGATTTTTAAGCAGTTTACTTGGCTGTGTGATCAAAAGATGCAACCTATGTTTGACAAGAAGTGACTTCAATGCATACAAAGCTGTCAGAAATAATAATTAAAAAAAACCCACCCCGCTGCAACTTTTTACCCTTCATTTCCACAGAAAAAGGTTTCAAAATTAGATGTTTGGGGCTTCCAGTACTAGCAACCATTTAAATACATTCCACAGAGGGTGAATCAGGTTTCATGGGGCTAGCATTGGGTGTTATCAAATTTTGCTGGTATAGTCTTGGCAAGAATCTTGACCAACAATCCATGCTCTGCTATACTCCTTGAAGCTGAGGCAATTTTCACTGTGATAGTTATTTACTATCTAGACTGTGGAACTGCCAAGTGCTGCCTGTGTTATGGCTATAGAGCAATGGAAAAGAATGTCTCAATGTAAGCATACGTTTTTTTTCCCGGTGATCTAATAATCTTCCAAGATCTCATGATAATGAAAGTGAACAAAAGAGGAACCCTAGGTACTCCTTAGACTGCTAAAAAGTGTTACCGGACAATTATTACAATCTCTAAGACTGTCCAAATATCATTCAATAGTAGGAACTCCAGCTAAAATTGCAATCTATGTGTACATAAACAGACTTCTGGAAAAATATGTCATTAAAAATGCATACTGTAATTAGTGCAATATAATTCCATATATAGAGAAAATACAATTAACACCTTCTTTCAGACCAGAGGTCTGAATATACAAACTGCTGCCTGATTCTCTCCACTACTGTCACAACTCTGTCCACATCAGACAAACAGCTGAGATGGCTGAGCAGAGAACCTACATACACACCTCATAACAGCAATGAGGGGGACAAAGGAGATTCAAGAATAAACCGTCTGGGTGACAATACTAAATGCTGGTGGTCTGTGAATAGTTTCAAATCCCACCTGATATCTATGAAGACTTTCACATGTTTAGATCTGTGAGTAGAACCTTCACGTACAAAAGAGCACAAAGCACACTTATGTGTTTGGCTTGCTTAGTTTAATGTTTGAGCCCAAGAATGAAGAAACTACCAGAACAGATTCTTAACTAGCTGTGTTATCAGAAATGTTTTTTATTGTGAATACGGCTGGTAGGAGGCTTGCCTGAAAATGTTTATTTTCAGATTGTGTCAGAGCCCCTCATGCTGCTCTAGTGGAGCATGAAGGTGTCCTGCAGATTGGAGAAGCACGTTCTGCCTAAAGCTGAAGCACAGACAAGACCTAAGCTCTACTTGCAAGGCCTGGCTACAGTTACCCTCTATAGGGCTGAGTACTGCAGCCCACCTCCCATACTCTCATATGCCAGGTAGCCAAGGAGGGAAGAAATGCATCTTTTTAGCTTTAAGTGCCATAAGGACAGGGAAAAGAAAAGGGATCCGGAGGCCCAGACAAGGGGAAGAGACAGGGAAACTCTGTGAAGGGAGCATTGGCCTAGTGAGGAGGTAGTTGGACAGCAAGATCATGGCTGTGAGAAGAGGATGACAGGTCTAGAAGCCAGTACAGAAATGGGAGAGAAACTGGAGAAGGCGTGTTTGGTAGAGAGAGGGAAATCTTAAAGTTCAGGATGAACAATGGGACTGAGGTTAGTAGTATAAGGTGACAGGGAATCACTGATCCCTATCTGTAATAGGTGGAGTAGGGAAATAGCTCTGGCAAGAAGCAAGGCTGCAAGATAAAATTAAGATAAACTGAATGAACAAAGAATTAAGGAACCACATACAGGGAAGACAAAGGGACAAAACAGGATAAGGACCTGGAGTGAAAAAACAGTACAAGGGCAAGGAAATAGTTAAAAAAGATTTACAAATCAGATGGATAAACTCCAAAACTCCTCAGTGCAATTCCAAGGAGAGTAGGCTGCACAAATACACAAATACTGACTGACATGCAGAGACGTTGTTGTGCTCACTCCAAAGAAAACTATCACCCTATGTTCAACATTTACAAACAAAGAGCTGATTAAGTAGTTGATGAGTTTGGCAACAGACTTTTGTTTGCTCTTCCAGCCTGTTAGAATGAACAGCCTCTACAGGGAGAGAGTTATGACTGAATTGTGGAGACTGATGAGAAGAAAAAAGCAACATATGATTAAACAATAAGGACAGTTTAATTATTTGAAAAGGTGCGTAGCATATGGAGGATACAGCACTTGGTAAATGAAGAGAATAGGTCAGAAGAATCATAGAGTTATGTATTATGACTATGGAACTGCAAGACCAAAAGTACTACTTCCAGTATTTCAAACTAGTGTTGGCACAACATCAACCATCTTTCAGTCTTTCCCTCAAATTGCTTCATGAAGTTTTATCTCTAGATTTATAGCATCTATTAATATGCACCTGCCAAAGCTCTGTATACCTTTGCTGTCTAATGTCAGCATAATCCTGTGGAAGGATAAAAGAAAATCCAGCAGTTTTCTCAAAGCCAAAGCAAAAAATAAAGCTGATGCCTACATCTATTCATCTTATTATGCATTTCACAAAAATAAATAAATAAATAAATAAATAAATTAAAAAATCCTTTTCCATACCTAAAGAAAGCAATACTTACAAAAACAACTGCCATTACTCCTTCACTGTTGTTTTGGTGAGGAGTTATTTTTATTTTATTTTATTTTTGAGGACTCAAATCTGTCCCAGAACTGCATTTTCCACTTCCTTGGAAATCCTGAACTCTAAATCAGTCTGTCTGAACTCCAGAGGTCCTGAACTTCCAAGAGTGTGCTCTCCAAACACACTGAAGAGTTGTTTACGTTCTTGGTTAGCCATCTGTTCTAGTAATATGCCCAGAGATGATACCATAGCACTTTCATATGATAAGGATATATCAGAAAACATAGATATTATAAATTTCATACAGAAGCAACATTTTTTGTGATCTATAATAGATAGCATAATAGAGCGCTCAAATGATATGGTAGGTCATCTGGGAGGGATTATGGAAAGAAGGTAGACTGGCTGGAACTGTGATAGTTGCCTGCAGGTAAAAAGTGAAATTGAAACTTTCCCTAATAGCTGTAATACTATATGCAGTAGGAGCAGAATGCAACATCTTCCAGCTCCATAGGGAGAGAATTAAATTTTATAATTTAAGGGAGTAACCTGATGGCAAAATCACAAGGAAATTGGACCATTGGGTCCCAACACTCGCACACCAAAAGAACTTTTGCAGAGATACACTGGAATGATTCTCTTGTGCTTTTTTTCTTTTTTTTTTTTTTTTTTTCCTTTTTCTTTTTTCCAGATGAAGAGATTATGGGAAACTTTTCATGCACTATCTGCTGAGTAACCATGTGCAAAGGCTGCATATCTATTAGTTCTTCATTAGGAAAGCTACTTTAAAGATGCTGCAATGGAAGTTATACTCACTTTATTGCACCATTTTCAACTGTATGGATCTTGAAACTTGTTTGTAGAAAAGATTTTTTTCCTGTTCAGTTATTATCCTAATTGTACCATTTTACATTCTTTCTTCTTGTTATACATCCTGTATCTTTTCCCAACAATCTCAACACTGATCAGTTGATAGGAATAGTAGCTTACACCTCTGTTTTGATCTTCCTAAGGATAATACTGGGATTTCTATCAAAAAACTGTATATTATTCTTCTGTTGAAGATCATGGTAATATTAGCACGCTTTACACTGTTCCATGTCAAGTGAGTATCCATACAGTCAGTAGAGGGCTCTGCATCTTCTCAGACATAAGAGATCAACTTTATCCATGACAGCCGATGTCAGCTCTTAAATTTGCCATACATATTCATTGACCACTCTAAACAAAATCACATATTGCCCACATTAGTCATCACTCACTGCAGCCTCCTCTAGCATCTGCTTGTTAAAAGCTGTCCATTTTTAGAAGTATTTTTTTATGGCCTATTGTACTCTGCTTTGTTCATGCTTTGTTGGTTTGTTTGAAGTATCACAAATGAAGGTATTAGCATGCTGGTGAATCTATTTCGAAAGCTTTTCTTGCTCTTTGTACCTTCTAGTGGTGATATTCTTGAGCAACCACTACATCTACAGCATAGTCCTTGACTCTCTTATTAGCATCCTCTATAATTGAATTTACTCAGCAATAACTTCCACAGCTGTGATCTAATCGCGTATTTACAGTGTGCCTAGAGCTATCCACCGTATGGGTCACTGCTAGGCAGTAATATATAGCTGTTGGCAGTGTATCAATACTGGAACATGAAGAAAGTGTTTTTTTTGTTTGTTTTGTTTTTTTTTTGTTTGTTTGTTTTTTGTTTTTTTGCTCTGGTCCCCAAGTACTAAACAGTTTTGCTTCAATCCTTCATGCGTTCAACAGTGTATGTACTGTACCACGATTTTCCTGTATGTTTCTACCTAACACATTCCTTCAGCCTGTGCTATGCCCTTGCTCAGCTTTAGATGTTGAGCAATTCTGATTTTGATTCCCTGGAAGCCTCAGCTCCTTCAAGACGCATCTCTGCAACTCTTGGCTTTGTGCAAGAAATGCTCTCCCTATGCATGAATGTATGGCACTGAACTCATCAAGTCTTTATAAGCTTCTCTAGTATTCAGGTATTAGTACTTGCAAATCACTCACTTCTCACATCTTTTCCCTTAATAACCTATGTTTTCACTTTTCCTATACAGATAACATCTAGTTAGAGATCAAAAAATAATCCTTTATTCTTAGAGATGGAAATTCAGCTTTCTAAAGCTGGAATCCCTCCAGGCTTCTACATTGTCTGGTTTCATATTGCTGCTACGTTTTGCAGTTAATTACAATTTCCTTCTTATTGGTGGGTGTGATTAGACTAGTTACTGCCACCCTGGCATCACATGCTGAGATACACACAATAGGATTCTGTATTTGTATAAATAAATGATTTCCTTATGAAAAGAGGTTATGTAGATGGAGCCAGTATTTAGATGCAGACATGCAAACAGTATAATTTCTGGGTATTCACAGTAAACTCACTCTCTACTTCATACAAACACACATCAAGTTATGTGAAGGTTTCCTAACCCCCTGAACCTGGAGCCCTAACAGAGCCATGCTCTAGGCACCCAGTGCTCTTTAAGGTCTTTATTCGATCACATTCCTTCAGCAGCATCTCTTTTGGCAGCTCCCAGTCATAAAGCTTATCTCAGAGAAGGGCCACCACCAGCATTTTCACTCCCCCAGCCTCATTTCAAATGTTTACATTCAAAGTGCTAGTGATTCAAAGACTGCCAGCTAAATATGAATAGTCTCAATCACATATGAGCATTATGTTCATGTACAAGCATTATGTTAACAATTGCAATTAAGTTTGAAAGGCAGCATCATGTCATTTCAATCCATACAATCCATATATGACCAAGTCCAGAGAGTGGCGGTCAGTGGCTCAATGTCTGGATGGAGACTGGTGACAAGTGGTGTCCCCCAGGGGTTGGTGCTGAGACCGATACTCTTTAATATATTCATCAGTGACACTGGTAGTGGGGTTGAGTGCACCCTCAGCAAGTTTGCTGATGACACCAAGCTGTGTGGTGTGGTCGACACACCAGAAGGATGGGATGCCATCCAGGGGAACCTAGGCAGTTGAACAGTGGGCCCAGGTGAACTCATGAGATTCAACAAATCCAAATGCAAAATCTTGCACCTGGGTTGGAGCAACTCCCATCACTAATACAAGCTGGGGAATGGAAGGATTGAGCACAGCCCTGCTGAGAAAGACCTGAGGCTACTGGTGGATGGAAAGCTGGACATGAGACAGCAATGTGCCCTCGCAGCCAAGAAAGCCAACTGTATCTTGGGCTGCATCCAAAGAAGCATGGCCAGCAGGGCAAGAGAGGTGATCTTGCCCTTCTATTCTGTGCTGGTGAGATCTGACCTGGAGTCCTGCAT
>JAOWBP010054037.1:0-10257 GCA_028571105.1 Tragopan temminckii
TTCTTTTTCTTTTTCTTCTTCTTTTTCTTCTTCTTCTTCTTCTTTTTCTTTTATCCTTTTTCCTTTTATCCTTTTTCTTTTTCCTTTTCCTTCTTTTTATTTTCTTTTTCTTTTCCTTTTCCCTTTCATTTTTTTTTTTTCCCAACACTGTAAAAGCCCATGTGAGTGCTGACATTTCAACCTTCATACCTCCACCAGGAGGTAATGACAGCTTTCAGCAGCTCTCGCAATTCCAAGATAAATGTTCCATAAGAGGAGGCATGGGGACTGAGAGGAAAAAATAAAATAAAATAAAAATTATTATTATTTTTCTTAAATTGAACTGCTTGAGTGTGCAGGCTGAAGCAATATAACTTCCTGACAGGAGATGATAATCCAAAGTGTGCAAACTTTGAGGTCAGTAAAAAGTTTGCTGATAAATTCAGTGGATGTAGATTCACTTCCCTAGCAAGAACAGCATATAAAACTGGGTGCAGAAATTACCTTTGTTCTGAGTTTCACACACATCTCAGCCAAGCTGTGGTGAGAAACATTTCTGTAAAAATCTTGCTTATATCCAAACAATGAAAGATAATATCCAGAAACCTGCTGACAGATAGTTCTGGCAGTGTGGCCATTGAGCATGGTCAGTAGGTGAATCAACCAATAAGAATTCTAAAATTATAGTCTGGTAATCAGTGGATTACCAGTCAGGATGCGCTAAGCAGTGTTCTTGAGCTGGTGTAGGTATGGGAAGAGGAACTACCTTAAGAGCAGAGCCTGTCCGTGAGGTAGACTCTATCAATGGAAATAATGAAGTTTATTCAGGATTATTTTAACATAGTTTTGGGGAACTGGCTTTGATTTTAACAAACAATGATACACAGATTTAGTCAATGCTAACAGAGTCCTCAGCTTTAAGAAAGATCAGGCCAAGGACTTCATATAAAAGAGTTCAGACAAATACCTCAGTTTGCAGTAAAAACTAACAATTACTTCAGAATAAAGGATTGAAAAGTGTGGTTTCCACACTTCATTTTTTACTTCTAGGGTAAAGGATGAAGTAGGTGGTAGGTAGTAGGAATTTACCTACTTCCAGGTTACCCTACTTTCCTCTAATCAGTGTGGTAATGCTGCCTTTGTCAGAGGCATGGTGTTGGAGATAAGGAGCTTACTCTGCCCATTTCATGTTACTAATGGAAACAAAGCTTTGTCAAATAAAAATATTATCTTTAGCTAGAGCTTTCAACCTTCTCGTGTTACAGTACTCTTTGCTGACTTGCACCAAACAGCCATTACCCTCTAGGCCTGAAACGTGTGCTGTGATGGTCTCCAATGATGTTGCCATATGCCAAAAAAGAACAATAGTTTTAGCTGGGGGGAATTATTTTGTATAACATTTGATGGAAAGGATCTCTTTGTATGTATTAGAATAGATAGATTATATTCACCTTCTTGTGATATCCACTTCAGAGGAAGAAGAACCCAATTCTCACCATTGGTTATAATTCCTGACTACAAGCCGAAGGTGGAAAAGTTTAATGTTTGTTAAGAAGAATTACACTCTGCTTGTATTGTACATTCTAAATAAATCTAATCATTTACCAATGTTTCTATTGCTGCAGCACTTAAGGGACCCAACAAAAATGGGAATCTCATCTAAACTCTCTCCTCTTTCTGTACATGTATAAATAATTATTTATATATTTTTTAAAGTCAATCTGCGACATAAAGTTTTTACCTTCCAAATAGAGGTGGATGAAAAGCACACAGCACAATGATCCCCATTTCACAGAGGTGGAAATGAGACCCAGGCAGAATTAGGGACTTGCCCAAGGCAAGACAGGAAACATGTAGCAGAACCAGGAATCAAACCCACATCTCCTCTGTGCTTTTGCTAGGCGACTAGTGTTCCTCTCACTGCAGAGCACGAATAAGATGAGAAGTGGCATTTTGAAGCACTTTTCTCAAGATAACGTCACTGTTATTGTTTTAATTTAGCAATAGATTTTATCAATATGAAAGTAAAGCCGGTCGCAATTTGAGTTTATCCTTCATAATGACTCACTTCTTCCATACTGCCCACAAGAAGTGAACTAATAACCAGTTATTCCCCCTGGATTTCTCAGTATGAATTGTCTCTGTGTTACTTGCTTTTAAGCTACAAGAGAGCTTTCCAAGCCACCTCTGCAGTCTTATAGCCCTACTGAGTCCCCTATTAGGCCTCTTGGTGACCTCCTGATGAAAAGGAAGCTGCAGATATCCAGCAGCAGCACTGCTTTCCATAATATCTGTTACTCTGATGGGTGACCGTCTCTGTCTGCATGTAAAACTGATTTACTCCTGATGTGCATACATGATACTGGGTTCTTCCCAGCTTTATTGTTTTTGGTGGGGTTGAGTTCACACAGCTGAGTTGACTCTGAAGCACTCTGGTCACAGTCTTCTACTGGAATAGGATCTAAGAGGCAGACAGTGTGGATCCATGGGGAGTTTGTATCTAGCCTGTGCCAACACATCAGTTTAGAGTGTCAGTTACAGCTTGACCCTGACAAATATGGTTGAGCTTTCACTTTCTCAGCCAAGGTCCTGAAGGCAAATATTGCTAAGTTCCCATCCTTTTTAGTGTATGATGAACTGCAGTGTGACATTGAAAATGCAATGAACTGTGATCAGTGAGAAAGCACAGATACTCACCAAGAACACCTTTAGCAGACCTTGTCACATTTTCTTATGTTTGTAGAGCTGGAAATACACTCTTCAGTGTCCTCTGTCATACACCTCAATTTAGGTATATGAACAGTTTAAGAGAGGCAGGAACTCAGAAGGATAAAACTTCTTTTTCCTTGCTTAAGAATATAGGCTGCCAATTGCTCTGACTCTCTGAATGAATACTTAATGATCTATAAATTCCACTTCATTTATGTTCTGAGTTTTCCTAAATGGAAGTGTCCAGGTGCGCTCTGGTCACCTCATGTTTGAATTGGACAGGGTAATGACAGGAAAACTGCCTGAAAGAAAAATTACTGCTGGTCACAGAAAACATATTAACATGCTGAAGTCTTCTGAGTGTGAGTCTGTGAAGCACCAGAAAAGTCTCCACAATTATTATTGAGGCTGTTCTGCTCTACTCAGCTTAACTTGATTTTTTTGGGTTTTGTTTGGTTGGTGACATTTCTTCTGGTGCTCTAGATAGACAAATCTCAGAACAAGACACAGAAGGAAGATATCTGAAACAGAACATATGAACAGTTCTCAAGACATTTGGACTGTAGACTGATGTCAGGATGGGATCAAATCACTCACTGCAACTAAAAGAACTTCTAACTGAATCAATTAATTCTGTTTTTAAATAAGTTTCCAAGTTTTGTTTTATTTATTTAGTTCCTTTCTCCCTGTGTCCAGTTATTCCACACTGACTAATTGTTTAAACACTGTTCTGAAGCGACTAGTTGCTGCTCTGGATCAGGATCTTGGTACTTTGCTGAAATGCTTACAGTGATATCAGGTAACTAAACACTCTGTGCTGTACTTTTCCCACTGAGGAATTTGGCATTTAGAATAGATTTAATTCAGCATGCATGTCACAACTATTTTTGAAGAAATGGTTGCCCCTGGTTAACCAACAGCTTTGCAAAATGTCATAAGCAATGTTTGATTCAAGGCTTTTGTGTTGCTTCTCTTTCCCCTGTAGTCTATTTATATTTAAATATACATTTTTTTTTTTCCAGAATTTAAAATACTTGTTTCTGAAAGTGCAATATTTTGCAGATTATCTCAGAGCCACTGAATATTTGTTGTGGTGTTGTTTTTTATTTTTTTTCCCAGAGACTGGTAAAATCACACTGGCTCCAGAGGTTCAACTTTCTGCCCTTGTTAAGGGAGGTCATCAGTAGCGTGGAGTCAGCTTTGGATATCTCCCAATCAGAAACAAATAAAAGTTAGCCCTTTGGGACTTTAGCTAGGCTGTATCTGCCCTTCCAATGAACAGTTAAGCTTTGTAGTGAGCCTGCTTGAGAAACAGCTGTTTGTCTAACCTCTGAACTGCTCAATACATTAATCTGCAGCATAATTTAGCTCTGTCTGAGCTTCTGAACATGGCACCAATAACTGACTAGCATAGATTTACCAGCATTAAAAATAATAATTTTTGAGGTTTGTTTAAAAAAAAGTTCCCCCTTTGTCTTAGATTAATTAAAAATGATAATTTTGGCAAGAAGATACCCAACAGAGAGCACAGTTCTTGGATTCTGAGCAAGATTCTTCCCCTCGAAACCTCTCTGTTACAGTTTGTTCCTGGTGCTTGTGAGTCAGCCATAAAGGCAGTCCCTATTT
Organism: Tragopan temminckii; assembly: GCA_028571105.1. Lineage (NCBI taxonomy): Eukaryota > Metazoa > Chordata > Aves > Galliformes > Phasianidae > Tragopan > Tragopan temminckii. Next base: position 4,315 of record JAOWBP010054037.1, read on the forward strand.
TTCATTGGGGAGTGTGGTTCAGTTGTGCATCACTACACTGTTCCTCTGCCAGCTAAGAACAAAGATCCAACCATAAAGATGGGAAAATACAGAACTATTTTGAGTGAGTAGGAGCCAAGCTTTGATCAGATCTAGATATGCTCAGGCTTCGAAGTTAGGAGGCTCCTGGCTTCAGTATGGGCTCATCACTTTGTTTCTGAACCCCATTTTAAAGTCAGTGAGAGCCAGTGGGATTCTTTCCATTGATACCCTTGAGAAAACAGGTCTCAAAAGTGGGAAAATAAAGAGAAAAATAAAAGAGGAGAATAAATGTGAAAACTGGAAAGTGAAATACTTAACGACTGTTGAAATGCTGAGTGGTGGAAGATCCAGTTGTCTCTTCTCACTCTCAGACACTCAGTTCTTGCTTCGCTCTGTAAGCATATACAGATTCAATTCCCTAGATTGCCCCGGAGAAAAATGGCAGAAATATGGATCATTCTTCTAAGAATTTGGCTTCTGAGAACAGTTGCTATGTACCTCTGAATGTAGGTCATTAAATACCTGGCCTTATACAGCAGGGAACGTTCCCCTAATACACTTCAAAGGGTTATATTCCTGCAATGTCAGGAGAGAAGGGGATCCATGTTGGAGTGCTTGTCAATCACACAGACTGAGGACATTTACTGTCCCAGGCTACATAGCATGCATAGATGCCTTTTGCAAGAGGAACTGTTTCTTGTAGATGCTCAAGAAGAATTCACATGATGTCATGGTACTGCATTAAGACTGCTCAAGTAAAAAGTCAGGGTGGCAATTATGAACCTAAACTTTAAGTATTATGGTATTGCTAGGTTCTGCTGTTTGTCTTGATGGACATTCAGCAGAATACCATCTCCATGGACAATAATGGGAGTTTAGAAAGCTTGCTCTCCTCTAAACACACACATGTATACAACCAGTCTAACTTCTCCATTATGCTTCTTTTTCCTGAAGCTCGTCTCCAGATATTAAGGCATTATGAAAGAATTTTCCTTTTTCCTTAGCAACGAGTACAAACAGAGCTGTCAAAATTTGCAGTAAAAAAGAAATCTTGAAAACTTAGCTTAGATCCAAGCGTATGCTTGAGCAAAGCAAAAGCCTGAAAAGAGATGAAATGTCATCGATTTTGCTGTATTATCATTATTACAGAAAGTATGACATTTTACAACTTAGAATGTATAAGAGTTAGCAGGAAATGACAGAGCTCTGGGAACTGAGGAAGTTTCAAACTGCGTTATGAACACAACCCCCCATTGCAGGGAGTTTAGAGTGTAAGAAAGGTAGGATGAGATGGAAACAGACAAGCCAACAGAGAATCTAATTATTATTATTTTTTTTTTTAACTGATTACTGATTCTCTCTCAGAAAAGACCTGAATCTTAATGAGGGATTTAATCAGAGCTGGATGTAATTTTTCCATTGGAACACCTTTGGTGGAAATGTAGGTTTGACAACATCATTTTTCCTGTGAATTTATGACAGATATGCCAATTAAGCAAAGTTGAAAATACCTTGAAACAATGAAAATATTTGATTTGTCTCTGTATAATGAATTATAATGTATTTTTATTTAAGATTGTTTATAAATGTATTTAAACCAATAACAAATCATATTAAAGCTCAGCAAAATGTTTAATTGTTAAAAAATGTTGGGCCAAGATGTCCATATTTTCCAGTGCCCACTTTACCAAAATGTCTCAACATTTACATTCTTCTCCGAAGATACTCAAAACCTGCTTGAACAATTTCCTATGCATCTTACAGTACGAAACCTGCTTTAGAAGGGGGTTGGATTTCATGATGTCCTGAGGTCTCTTCCAGCCCCTACAATTACATGATTCTGTGATTAGCAGTAAAGCATAAAACTTATTGTTTTTCCCAGCTGACTCCCACTTTAATGAGGGGAGGATACTCTCTGAGAAGGTTAATGGTGAACTGGGGAGGTGAAATGGAGAGCTGAAAGGAGACCCAGAGTTAGAGATGAAGAGGACACTAGGACACCCCTCTTTTACACAGTCTGTATTTTGTAGTGCACTAGGAAGGAGAAAAGGAGTTAGTAACAGAAAACATCAAGGCCAGATGCAGTTATCTTTTGTTATCTGCCGTGCTATTCTTTGTTTTCTGGATAATGACAAGGAAATGGATAAACTCACCCATCTGCTGCTGCAAGGTGTGCAATGAAATTTAGGGTTCAGACCCCCTCTTGCATAATTGGGCTCCTTTGTACATCTATGTGGATTGGAGACAAAATTATGTGTCTCCCAATTCATGGAGCAAACCAACCCCCTTGGACATGATTCTCAGCTACAACAGTTATCGGCTGATGAGACAAGGGGGGAGGGTGGCAGGGGGCGGGGGAAATATCTGGGGAGAAAAGATGCTTTGCTATGAAATTGGTAGAGACACCCTGTCATCCTGCAGAGTGTCTGAAACACTCTGCAGGAGGTGGGGGAAGAAGCTCCAGACTGTCATTGGCACTGTTACGGCACCCGCACCTACCCAGCCTGACAGAGCTGTTTAGCCAAAGTGCATCACATTCCCTGCTGCCCTCATTTTGCTTAATCTGCATTCTTGCAGCTTGGTAATCCTCATGGGAGTCTTCCTATAAATAGTGCTTTGGCAATTAAACCCACTTCCCTTGCAAACTAAGCTTTAATTGCTATTGGCGGGTAGCTTGCAGAAGTATCTCCTATGGAGGAACTAGAGGATGAAGCACATTTTAAATAATGAGGATTTATCTTTGTGAAGAAAAGCAAGTTTAACTTATATGCTAATGCTATTATCTAATCAAGAATCTAATGTTTTCCTTTACAGTTTGCCCCTTTGAGAGCAACAAGGAGTAGAAACGTGAGCTGTAAAAATCCTGCTGTGCTCATAAAAATATTGTTTGCACATTTTCAGGGAATCCAGGTTAAAAATTACACCTCTGCAGTATTATTTTGGAAATAAAAATAAATTCATTACTTTTAATGTGTTTTTCTCTGATTTCAATCAGAATGGTATTTAAAAAGCACCACGCAAATAAAAAATAAAACAATGAAATATCAACATTTTTTCCTCCAGAAATCAGGTGAATATACATCCAGGTCAAATCCACTGGCCAGATCTATTGTGCAGAGGAGCTGGGGTCATTTCTTTCAGAAGCAGTTTTAGCTGTTCTGCTTCTTGTTTCAGAAGCACTATGCATTTTTAAATGACACTCAGAAACCTGAACAGGCACAGTGGTGCCTATCATAAAGGGAAAGGCGGATTTGGACTGTTTGAAAGTAAATCCTGAGATTATTTTTGCATGAACCTGTAAGAATGATATCAGTATGCATGCAAGTGCATATAAACCAGATGCTACTACTGCCTCCTTACAGGCTTCTAGCAGAGTAGTAGTAACCCAGCTATGCACTGAAAACTAGGACTTCTCAAACCTAAATACAGCATCTGATAATGTGAGGTTTGAATAAAACGATGGACAAGACAGCCCTGTTTTAAGATTAAAAGACCCAGCATTATACACTGTTCCCAATGCGGGTCAAATCCTGTACAGTGGTGAAACTATTATGTATTATGTATGACTGGTTTTAAAGAGGACTGAAGTCACATCAGATCTCTGGAAGTGGAGGTGTGATACATTCCTGGTAAGTAGTGGTATGTACAAGGAGAGTTGTTGCAAAAATTTAGTTTGTATACTGTTAGTCAAAGTAATCTGTAAAATTTGTTTACATGGCACACATCCATTTTGTTCTCAGTTTTATAAATATTCAAAATATGACTTTTCCTGCTGGGAATGTTTTCAGTAAGCACATAATGATTGAGTCTGGGTCTGATTCTGAGTTTTGAATTTGTATTTGTGATGAATGCACATTCCTAGCTCAGTCCCACTGGGGAGCACGTGTACCAGTAGGACACAGCATGGTGGCAATGAACTACAAGAGTCATCAACTGGAGGCAGCCTCAACAAACTGATGAAGGCCAAAAGCTACCAACAGATAAATTTTTAGGAATGTTTTTGAATAAAAGGTCTTAAAGATTTGTAAACACTTTTAGACAATTGCTCAAGATATCTGGTCATCTCAGCTGACTCTTCAAAACCCAATTTACTTCCTATTCTGCCATTGTGAGACTCCAGATGGAGTACTGGTTCCAGATCTGGGTTGCCCAACACAGGAAAGATGTGGAGCTTTTGTAGAGGGTTCAGAGGAGGACAACAAAGATGATCCAAGGGCTGGAGCACCTCTTCTACGAAGACAGGCTGGAGAAACTGGGCTTGTTCAGCCTGCAAAAGAGAAGGCTGTGGGAAGACCTCATTGCAGTCTTCCAGTATTTAAAGAAAGTTTATAAACATGAGGGAGATCAACTTTTTACATGGGTCAAAGAAGAACGTCTTTAAGCTAAAGGAAGGGACATTTAGATTAGATGTCAGGGGAAAGTTTTTTACTGAGAGAACGGTGAGGTGCTAGAGCACATTGCCCAGAGAAGCTGTGGATGCACCATCCTTGAAGGTGTTTAAGGTGAGGTTGGATAGGGGCAACCTGATCTGGTACTTGATCAGCTGCTGGCAACCCTGCCTGTGGCAGGGGAGTTGGAACTTTATGATCCTTTAGAACCCTTCCAACCCAAGACATTCTGTGATTCTATGATTCTATTCTATGATTCTATTCTATTCTGTTCTGTTCCCTTCCATTCTATTCCATTCCATTCCATTCCAGTTCATTCCAATACCTTGGTCATTTGAAGTTGACCCACTAATCTCTGTCTATTCTTAGTAGTGTTGCCACATGTTTTTTTGGTTTTATCTTAAATGTTGTGTGCAAACACACACATAGCAATGCAGAGATGCCAGTTTTGTAAGTTTTTTTTAATTTTATGTGAGTTTTCTATGACCAGTGTTCATGTATAAGAACAGAACGACTTACTTAGCTTTTGTGAGGATAAGGGAGCTGGTTATTCCCCAGCAGTCTGCTTCCATTGCCTGGTCAGCCCCTTCCCATTTCTGCCAGTTATCCCAGTAAGGTGTGTTACCACAACTAATCTCAATAAGATAAGCCGGTTACCAGAAAAAAATCTTTCCACACTGCAGCTTTCTTATTCAGTGCTGATTAGAGTCTGATTCACAGCTCTTATGCTGCTCACATATTTTAATTCTGGAAGCCTAAGTGTCACATACAGCAGTCATTTGCAAAGGGAACATATTTAATGTTTGATTTTTCTGCATTTTACATTGAGATTCAGATACCAAGAATTTCATCACTGGGTTAAAACCTCATGGGACTTCAGAAGCATTTTCCCTGTTACACATCCTTCAAAAGTGTTGCAGCTGCAGTGCTACACGCTGCAACTCTGAGACTGCACACCATTACAGTGGCATCCATATCTACAGGGATCTTACTTAGGAAATACTCTTCTTAATAAAAGTCTTTTGTGTTTTCTTGAACAACAACAACAAAAAAGCAGTTTGAGGAGGAATTCCATACATCATACTGCTTTGACTGAATGGAAATAAGAAACTCCACTTTGAGTCCTGCCTCTTTATGAGAGAAATTAAAGAAACATCCTTCTTTTTTCTTGGAGGCCTCTCACTTTTCCTCTCCACAGCACAACATTGATGGCCTTTTAAAAAGATTGAGGAGAGCATTCATCATCAACATCACATGCTAAGAATGAATAAAACAACCCAAAAAATAGGTTAAGGTCTTGCACTCCTTCTTAGTTCTGTATCTGATTCAATAAATTTGCCAAAATGTAATAGCATAGAAAGCAACTGGGCTTTGGAGATCAATGGAATGATGGGTGACTAGAGATTTTTCCCTCCCCACTAGCCCCTGAATACATGCTTAAATACTGAATTTTTGTGTTTCAGAGGAGAAGAGAAACTCCTGCACAATTTGGACTTTGAAAGTGATGAAGATGGATACAAAAAAATGAATGTGT
>JAOWBP010054038.1:0-10256 GCA_028571105.1 Tragopan temminckii
CATTCCTGATACAAGCCAGGATGCCATTGGCCTTCTTGGCCACCTGGGCACACTGCTGGCTCGTATTCAGCTGACTGAGCATCAGTACACCAAGGTCCCTTTCCATCAGGCAGCTTTCCAGCCACTCCTCCCCAAGCCTGTATCTCTAAAGACATTCTAGCAAATCCCTGGAACAAAAATTGAAACATGAAAGGAAAAACACAGTTTTAAACTGTGGAATTAAATAATGATTGACTGAAGACTAAACATTCAAATTATTTCTAGGGTGATCTCACAATATCCCTCCAGCAGCTGGATGCATAAAAATGTTTACATGTAGAAAATCAAAAGTATCTTTCATTTTTCCTCTTTAAAGATGCTCTCTGAAAGCTGACCACTGAGAAAAGTCTATTCATCACTCGAGATTACCACTGCAAGACTCAGCAAAGTTTTAAATGTCATCAAAGCATCAATACTAACACTGTATTATATAACAGTCCATTAGCTATTCTGTTAGTTGTAGATGTTTTTGCATTTTCATTCCCATCTTCTGTTAAATTTTCACATATAATTAATAGAAGGTAGCTGTTTGTCAAAGGCAGAAGTCAGAGTTGCTTTGGTTTTCTTTTTCTCCAAAGAACTGGGAATAAATTAAAAAAAAAGACAAACATTCAGGTATTGTGAAAAAGAAAACAAACAAGATTTCTTCCAAGTTATTTAAACAGAACACCCCTTCTTATCTCCCTTCTCCAAAAACAAATCAAAACAACAACAACAATTCACATCCAGCTCATCTACCTATTCTGGCATCTTTTCTGCAAGTCACAATGCTCTACTCTTCTTGCACTCCTGAGTTAGCAGCATGCACTACTGCTTTAAGACACAGAATTGGATTTACGTGGCAAAGTTTTGGTAGCAGGGATCTGCATGGGAGCTTCTGCAAGCAGAATTAAGCAGAGCCCCATGTGAGAGCAGAAACAGCTCCAACTGCACCAAAAGGGATATGCTGCTGCCAGGGCTTAGCCATGGGAGACCCTAGCTGTGCTTGGAGAGGATCAGAGTTAAGAGAGGGAAAACTGCAAAACAGCAGCTAAGAGAGCAGTGAGAAATGGGAGTGAAGCAGCCCTGCAGGCCCTGAGACCTGTGCAAGAGAAGGGGACAAGACGCTCCAGACGTAGAACCGAAGATCTATGCAGTCCAGGAAAGGCCCATGAATCAGATTCATAGAGGCTGGAAGGGACCTCTGGAGATCATTTAGCCCAACTCTCCTCCTAAAGCAGGTTCCCTAGAGTAGGTTACACAGGAAAGTATCTAGACTAGTCTCAGACGTCTCCAGGGAAGTCTACACAACCTCTCTGCATTGCTCATTCCAATGCTCTGTCAATCCTAAGGGTAAAGCTTTTTCTCATGTTCAGATGGAACTCTGTGTCCCAGCTTGTGCCTGTCACCCCTTGCTGTGTCACTGGCCACCAAAAATAAGAGCCTAGCCTCCATGTACTTGACACCCACCCTTCAGATATTTTTCAGCACTAATAAGATCCCTCTTCAGTCTTCTCCAGGTTGGTATCTCAGGTCTCTCAGTCTTACCTTATGCGAGAGATCCTCCAGGCCCCTCATCATCTCTGTGGCCATCCATTGGATACTCTCTAAAAGTTCCCTGCCCTTCTTGAACCAAGCAGTCCAGATACAACCAAAATGCAGGACTGCACTTGATCTTGTTACAAGGTCATACAGCTGGCCTAAGTCCATTGGTCCAGCCCGTCCAGATCCCTCTGTAGAGCTTTTCTACACTCAGGCAGACCAACATTTTCTCCCAGCCCAGCATCATCTGCTAACTTACTGAGGCATTACTCAATCCCTCATCCAAAGCATCAACTAAGATACTAAGCAAGGCCAGGTCCAATACTGACCCCTGCAGAACACCACTAGTAACCAGGAGGATTTAACTCCATCCACCTCCATGCTCTGGGCCCAGCCACCCAGCCAGGTTTTTAGCCAGCCAAGACACTACATCTGTTCAAGCCATGGGCTGCTAGCTTCTCCAGGAGAATACTGTGAGAAACAGGTCAAAGGCTTTATGAAAGTCTAAGCAGACTGTGTCCACAGGCCTCGTGATGAGGATGGTCAAGTGGGACCTGCCTTTCACGAACCCATGCTGACTAGGCCTGATCCCCTGCTTGTCCTGCATATGCTGTGTGATTGTACTCAAGATTATCTACTCCGCGACCTTCCCTGGTACAGAGGTCAAGCTGACAGGTCTACAGTTTCCCAGCTCTTCCTCCTTGCTCCTTTTTGAAGATGAACTGACACTGGCTTTCCTCCATTCCACAGACACCTTTCCCATTCTCCACGACCTCTCAAAGATGATAGAGTGGTTGGGCAATCACTGCTGCCAGCTCCCTTAGAACTCAAGGGTGCATCCCATTGGGACACATGGATTTGTGTGCACTGAGTTTCCCCTTAGTGATCTCTGTCCTGACCCTCCTTATCTACCAGCATTAGATCACCAGACGCACAACTGAAACAGATTTAGCTCAAGACAGACTTCAATGGAAATTAGTAGATGGAATGGAAATTTTAAAAAAGAAACGAAACACTTGGTGCAAGAAAACATTAACTGCAATGTAAATTTCAAATTTTCATGAATGTAAAAAACGGGAAAAATGGAGGTAAGGCAACACCAACCACCTATACTCCGCATTTCAGCATCTCCTTCTTTCCATTTCCTTTTTGAGAGCACCAACACAGTAGATCACTTTCAGTACCAACATTTCTTTCCAACAGCGCATCTGCTTTTGCCAAATCATTACACGCCATCACCATGACAGCCGCACTTATGTAGACTTGTTCAGTAGACTATCTTTTATCAACAGTTTTATGTAAAAAAAAGATACATTAAGCTTTTGCAACCTGGCAAAGCTCAGTTTAGCCCCTTTTATAATGCAGCTACTACACAGCTTCGCTCAACCAGGTCAGCTCTTTACCTTCCAATCAGGCACTATGTTGACAAGCATCTTTCTAAACTAGGATTTACAACATATAACATTACTGCATACTCTTTATAGGTCATGAAGACCACATCCTCTGACCTACAAATCTGTGAAGTCAAGACAAAGCTGCTCAAGAATCATAATACAGCTTCCTAGTCTTCTAGGTTTTAGAAATTACTGCGAAGACAGAAGAGATTTTATCCAAGTTTGTCATATTATAAGTCATTCATGAGTCTCTCGGAACTGCCAATGCACTGTAACTGCTTATTCACTTACAATGTTAGCTTTTGACTGCAAAGGTAGCTGTAGCAATCCTTCAGCTTGTTTGTTTCTTTTTAACGGATTAATATAGCTAATTCATTGAAAACAATCTGACAGATGTCTGAATGCAATTCAGTCTTTACTATTTGAGCACTAAGGTAAGTTACCTGAGAAGGCATATTACAGAGAAGAATAAAGAACACTTTCCTTAGCCATCAGATTCATTTGCTTTTATGCTTTACTAACTAGAAAGTCAAAAACCCTAAGGAAAAACCTTCACACCGGAGTCATCTGTTACACTCCCCTAATAATTGGTATTAAGTAAGGACTAAGTAAGGACTTGCCTGAAAGCGTCCAGATCCTTGAACAGAAAAGAAAGTAAACCAAGCTGCTCTCCCAAAAAGCCCTGCACAGTTTTTGTTCATTACTTGGCATAATAGACTACGTGCCTTTCTGTTGAGAAATATCAAGGTTTTGCAGATTGCTGCTTTTCATTATAAAGTACCAAACTGGCATACTTAGTCTTGGTGAACCACGGAAAAATTAAGTTATGGTGAAGTTTTAGTTTTCAACTTTTACGACTAAGGACAAATCTTTTGACTGTATTCCTGCTCTCCACCCCCAGACTGTACTACAAACACAGAACTTTTGAGTTAGTTCTGCATGGATTGGCTTTTAAATGCATTTCAGATCTATTTTACATTTTTGAAGCACTTATACTCAAAACAAGGATTCCTGAGAAGCAGCAAAAAAGCAAGAAAGAATACGACTAAATACTCTAGTGGTTAACTTAAATGCCTTGATGTCTGACACACCTTGAGCGTGTCCTTCTAGAAATTAATCCTTCTCAACTGTTGCCTGAAGTACTTCAGGAAACACCGATTCTCTTTCACAGTGACTGCATTTTAAAACTGATAGACTTAAATTCTGAAGCCCTCCAATGCCAACGTGTCAATACCTACAGGAACAATAGGTTTTCTTCTTAGTGAGTGGTTTCCTATTACTCTGGCTTACAATTAAACATACCGAGAGAATTACCGCAGCAGCCTCAGTAACAACTACTCGCTTTGTTCAAATGTTTGTCATTAAAAGAGAAAACAGCAAAAATAAGGCAGGTAACGAAATAAAAAGCAAAAAACCAAGAGAATCAGTATCTTGGTATATGCCACTATGGAAACAGAAGGAGGTAGAATTCAAAGCAAAAACAATGAACTCAGAATTACTGCATAATTCTTCAGATCTGTATTATGTACTAGTTCAGAAGAAGAATCTAGAACACCTGCTCACCTTATTATATATAGTTCTAGAAAAACTCTTCTACTTTGGATAGCTTTACCTCAGATTTCCTATTTTGCACAGACTTGACTACAGCAGTGTACAAATAACATTTTAACTGGATTTAACTAGCACAATGAGGATATTTAGTCTAGGTTGTAAGCTCCAAGAAAAAATAAGTGTTACACAGCTGTTAAAAATCAAAACAGAAAGATCTTAATTTATCCATGTAATGCACAGCAGCTGTTGAAAGGTACCAGTGAATTTTTTTCTGAAATGCAGAGTGGGTGTCAGAGTGGGTAATTTATGAATGCTACCTTTCCAGACATTGGAGAAGAAGGACTAGCACACGGGCTAGGATAGCAACTGCTGCCTGTAGGTTTCACTGAAGACTGATCTGACTTCTCATCTGACGTTCGTTTGGAAGGCAAAGTATTTTTTTCTTTGGATCTCCTTGGCTGATGAAATGCTGGAGGTGCAGACTTCCTTAGAACTCTGAAAGTAGAGGTTGGTACCAAATGGTGTTAACATACAAGAGTTTGGCAAGCAATCACAGAAATACTTACGTACACACCTCAGCGTATCACATAACTATATGCATTACAGAAATTACAAACTATATCAAATACTTTAAACCTAAAGAAATGCATACTGCTCATCATGCATCAGTTTAGAACGCTAAGGTCAAAACTCTTTTACTGCTTTCTCTCTGAAATCACAATTCCAGAACATTCTTGACTGTACTGTCATACAGCAGGCATACATATGGAACCCTTATCAGTGAAATCACAGCTACAAAGCAATACAGGAAAACACCAATTCTTCCCTATTTTCTTTTTTTCCCCCCCTTTTTAAACCCTAGCTAAAATACAACTGGAGCTTTCATAGAAAACAGGGTTCTTTTAGCTGTAAGTTTTCAAAAGCTTACTTTTCAGCATTAGAGGAATCATCAGACAATTCATTTTCCGCTGAGCTGCTGGCTGACCTCCAAGTAGGTGCTGAAGGAAGTTCATTGTAAGAAACAGGCCTTGGCCTCTGACCAATTCCTGAAGGCTGCAGCAAACCCGCAAACTGTTCTTCAGTACTTAAAACAGATATAATTGTTCTGATAGTTATTTCATCAGCTTGAGACCATGGTTTAGAAGGAGCTCGCATACGGCGCAAAAGCAAACTATGCCACTTGAGCTTGAGCTGCATCAGCAAACCAGCAACCTGCAATGAACACAAACTGTTAAACACTAATGAAAGTTAGATCACACAGGTATAGCCTCTCTTATCAGGCAGCATCTGGTATTCCAGAAGGAACAGAGTGTAAGCCAAAGGGCAGTATTAAACCACCCGTAAAGGAGGAAAAAAAACATTTACAGAAAGCTGCTAAGTTCCTATAAGTAGAAGAAAAAGGGTGCTTTAAGGTCACTACTAGAACTTTTTATTTCAATTAGCTCCGTAAGAAATTCAAAATTATACAGCAAACTTACAGAACTTATTTTTCGCTTTCACTTTTTTCCTGTAGGAACACAGACTGAACAGAGAGAAAAGAAAGCATTACATGGTTTCTAAGGAAGAATTTAATTTCTAAGGGAGATCATTTTCTTATGCAAACTAACTCTAATGGCAACGTATTTTAGCAGACCAGAATTTAACTTCCATACTATCTAAAAACTGTTTTGAACTCTTCTGTAAGATAGCTTCATTACTGCACCTGAATGTTGAATGTTTCATGATCCATTAATAACTCCAACTTCTACAAATATTCAGAGCTTCTCTGTACAATACTTACTTCAGAGTCCAGTTTGAAATGGAGCCATTCATCTAGTTTCAGTAGTGCCACATTGGATCTTTCATCCTCCATCCCACTATCACTGTCATCATCAGATACCCTATTTCCTGAATTAAACATATATGAAACGAGCATTAACATTTCTATACAATCGTCACTTAGATGCAAACTACTCAATAGCATAATGCATGAAATAACAGTTTTCCTTCTAAAGATTATGTTATTTCACCTACTTTTCAAAGAAATATTTAAAAACGGCATTTATTTGCTGCGAATACATCTGAGTAACAAGTCTGCTCATCTGTATTTGCTTCAGTAGAACTCCAGCACCCAGAATTCCTGAGGGTCCTGTTAGGTAACACCCGCATTCATGACTCAAGCCACGTAAGTGGTTGATATTGATGAAGGCTGTAACACAGACTTTTGGCTTGAAGCTCTCCGCAAAATCACACACTGCTCTACGCTCTACTTCCTAGTAAAACAGCAGATCTAAATAACTATAAATATATATTTCTGTGTGTATGTATACGCACTATTAAATTAGATTCTCAATTTTAGAAGTAATTCTTGATTTCTATTAAAAAACTTTTTAAAGGGTAATAGCCAAGGAGCAAGACAAGAAAGATTAAAACCGTCTCTTATTTATATTCAAATTAGAAATTCTAGGGAACAGATGGGAAAATAGATTAACTTCTATTCCTATACCATCAAACTTCAACAAAAAAGGTAAATGAAAATTTCTTTGTACTTTCTATTTCTTCCTGCTCATTGTCATTACAAGTCGAACACAATTGCTAATCTTTAAAATGCATTTTCCAGCCAGAAGCAATACAAATATCTTCCTATATTGTTTCTAAATCGCTATTTAGTTTAAGTAAACTGGCTCAAACTATCAAATAAAACGGTCTGTGGAGGAAAAAAGCGTGCACATTACACTTTTCAGTGCCAATATTGACAACAGACATTTTATAATATTATTTGCATTCCTTATTTCATTTTTAACTATACTTTATTATAATTTGTGAGACTTTAAGACTGCGTAACTACAATTTCAGGATATTAACCTGTTCTATTCATACATATGACTTTAAGTAATTTAATACAACAATACTGGCTTTCCTTTCTAACAGAAAAATCAATATTGGCTGCTACAGAAACACTACATAAGAAAGCTGTAAGTTATTCTCAGAATTTGACACCTTACATCAAACTAAGCACTACCACATCAAAGTGTCCTCTGTGCACACTACTGCCGTTCCCAACATCTCAGACAAGTTCTTTTGAGTTGGAACAAAATACTTCCTGCTACCTTGAAGTTAAAGCCCACGGTGGTCCTGCCTTCACAGCTGACCAGACTGACTTCTGCTATTGGATTTACCACTCAAGTTTTAAGTACTGTTGAGGGGCAGGAGGAGGAGAGCAAGAAAAACAGAGCAGAAACAGAGTAACTACTAGCATCTTCTACAGTCTAGGGACAACTACCACAGGCACAGTTCTACCACAGGCACAGTTCAGAAGAGCTTGTTCTAAAGCTTGTTATTTAACTTATCTGGGGAAAGTGTAGGTTTATACCACTGACTGTGTCCACCGTCTTAGGGTTTATAAAGAGGCCAATAGCATTTCACATCCAGTCTAGATCCACCTTGTTAATCCGCTATACCAAAGCCTAAGCAAATCAGGGTGTTCTCCAGGAAGCAGTAGTCGTACTCACCCACCCTTAGCACTTCTTGCAAACTAACTTCAGGGATTAAAACAGGGGCAGATTTTCAAATTATGAAAATCACGTTTTCTTAAGCAGAACATGAAGGGTTCAAAGCTGCTTTGGATGTGGTTGGTACCGAAGCGCAGCACCTTTCCGTACCCTGACTGCCTGTATGGGACTGGATGTCCAAAGGGAGGGTCCCCTCGTGCAACTGATGCTATGCACATTTAAGTGGATCACGCTGATACACAACAGGCTCAAACACGGAATTCTAGGAATCTCAGAAGTGATTAAGGACTAAGTTGAAAGGCAAAGATTTCAGACTATCACCAGAAGAGGAGGTGATGCATGCTGAGGAGGTTCCACTATATAATAAACTGCCAGGAAGTAAGAAGAGATCTGTCTTCTTCATTGATGGGTCCTGTCACACTGTGGGAAAGTATCAGAAGTGGAAGGCTGCAGCAGGGAGCCAACACAATGAGCTGCAAAAACCAAAAGAAGAACAGAGCCAAATCTGCAGAAGTAAGGACCATCCAGCTGGCTTTAGACGTTGCTGAGCAAAAGAAGAGAACAGTGCTCTACCTCTACACTGAATCCTGGATGGTGGCAACTGCCCTGTGAGGGTGGTTACACCAATGGAAGCAGAAGAACTGGCAGAAAAAAACAAACTTGCCTGGGCCGCTACAGAATCTATGTTTCTTGCAAGTTCATTTTTAATTAACTGTAAATACATTAACAAGGTAATGGAGAAGTAATTAACTATTATCTGAGAATTTATGAAGTAGCTGCCTAATCATACTTATGGAGTGCTAAGTCAGAAGGGATTTGCTCAATCTTAGCAAAGTGACTGTAGCTCAGGTAACATTCAAGAGTAACAGCATCGTTTGGAAGAGACATTACAGATCATCTAGCTCCAAACTGCCTGCCATGGTTAGGGTTGCCAGCTACGAGACCAGGGACCCATCCAACCTGACCTTAAACGCCACCTGCAATGAAGCATCCAAAGCTTCTCCGGGCAAGCTGTCCTAGTGCCTCATCCTCTTCTGAGTCAAAACATTTCTCCCAACATCTAACCTATATCTCCTCTCTTTTAGCTTAAAGCCATTACATCTTGTCGTGTCACCATCAGACAGCATAAAAAGTTGGTCCCCACTTGCTAGTCAGCTCCCTTCAAGTACTGGAAGGCCACAATGAGATGTCCCCAGAGCCTCCTCTTCTGCAGGCTAAACAAACCTAACTCGCTCAATCTTTCTTTATAGCATATGCGCTCCAGTCCTTTGATCATCTCTGTGACCCTCCTCTGGACCCAGACCAACAGCTCTGCATCCTTCTTGTACTGGAAGTCCCAGGCTTGGACACAGTACTCCAGGTGGGACCTCACAAGAGCAGAGTAAAGAGGGACAATCACCCCCCTCACCCTGCTGACCACCCCTCTTTTGAACGATATAGCTGGCCTTTGAGACTGCAAGAGCAGACGACTCATGTCCAGCTTCTTGCCCATCAGGACACCAAAGTTCTTCTCTGTAGGGCTGTTCCCACTGAGTTCTTCTCCTAGTCTGTACTCATATCTGGGACAGCAACATCTTGCACTTGGCCTTGTTAAATGTCATCAGGCTCTTGCATGCCCACTTTTCAAGCCTGTCCAGGTCCCTCTGGATGGCATTTCCACCTTCCGTCGTGTCAACCGCGCCACTCAGCTTCATGTTATCAGTAAGTCTGTCGAGGACACACTCAATCCCAGCGTCTGCGTCACTGATAAAGACAGTGAAGAGCACCAGTCCCAAGATAGACCGCTAGAGGGCACCACTCATCAGCGGCCTCCAGCTGGACAAAGAGCCATTGACAATAAGCCTCTGGCTACAAGCTTCCAACCAATTCTTTATCCAGCTAATAGTTCAGCATTCGTATCCATAACTCTTCAATTTAGAGACAAGAATGTGGTGTGGGATCATGCCAAAGGCCTTGCACAAGTCCAGGCAGACTACACTGGTGAACAGTGGAAGGACAACTGAAGTAGTCATTCCATCGCAGAAGGCCGTCGGAATGCTTAGGCATGATCTGTCCTTGGTGAAGCTGTGCTGGCTGTCTCACATCATTTCCTCACCTCACATGGGCCTTAACATCTCCTTCCAGGAGGATGTGCTCTTTGCCAGGCCCACATTCCTCAAGATCACAAACTTGACCTGTCACTGCACTGTCACTGCAACCTAGGCTGCCTCCACTCTTAACCTCTTTAATGATCTCTTCTACATCGGTGAGCACCAGGTCC
>JAOWBP010054039.1:0-10252 GCA_028571105.1 Tragopan temminckii
GGGGTTGGACTCGATGATCTCTGAGGTCCCTTCCAACCCCTACAATTCTGTGATTCTGTGATTCTGTGATTCACTTTGCACCTTGGGATGCACCTTCATCCACAAGAAATATTTTCTAAGCTTTTACAGCCACGAGTACTTTGGGAATACTGCCTCTCTAAATCCAGTCGTCTACAGCAGATCAGGGGTTTGAATCTCATTAGTTATGCTGTGAGAATGTTGTATGAGTACCTTGGTGACAGGGAGGAGATTTATTTATGTAGGTGATACAAAGTATATTCATTGCAAATGAAAATCTCTATGCATCTTTCCCTTACTTTGCCAAAAGTATGTGCAAATCATAGTTTTTCAAAGGTTTAAAATATGGTCACCTTTTCCCTGGTGGCGCTACAAATAATGAGGGTATTTCTCTTCATTAGAAAAAGTTGATTATCAAGTTTTGGGTTGTTGTTGTTTTTTGTGGGTTTTTTTTGGGGGGGGAGGAGGGGAGGAGGGCTGGTGAAATGAAACTTTGCAGCATTATTTTTCTACGTGGCAGGTCTATTTGTGATGTAGAGATACCTGCCAACATGCAAATCAGAGTAAGAAAACAATAATCCTAGTATATGTTGTAAATAATACCTGGCCAATCTGGTAAATTTTAAGCAAATGAAAACAGGATCTTAAAACACAGAATGATCTGTCTGCCTGAACTGAAGGTGAGAATCAGTACAGGCAAAAATGATATCCACAGGCCATGAGGAAAAAATGAGTTTAATAGTAGCTTTCTGTACACATTTCTGTATGTCCACATACATTAGTAATTTCTGTTGAACTCTTATATATTAAAGAAAGATAGAAGAAGAAAACAGCAACAGAAGAATTGCGTACAGTTTACTAGTACCTACTGCTACTGTTTTCCTTAGTAGCATTTTTCTTTTCATTATTTCAGAAAGAGTGAAGCTTAATTTTTATAATGAAATCTGAATTGCACAAAT
Source organism: Tragopan temminckii (assembly GCA_028571105.1). Classification (NCBI taxonomy): domain Eukaryota; kingdom Metazoa; phylum Chordata; class Aves; order Galliformes; family Phasianidae; genus Tragopan; species Tragopan temminckii. Next base: position 978 of record JAOWBP010054039.1, read on the forward strand.
ATACATATAGATTTATCTTCATTGTACAATAGTTATATATTTTAACATGAAAAAATGCACCTAAATAATACATTCAACTTTTCTTTTTGTCTGGTTTTACAGAAATTTATACAGGTATGGAGCAATAATATAAACGTGACTTTCATTTTAAATTTGTGATGTGGGTTTGTCCCTTTCTTTGTTTCATCACTGTTGCATGGCCTGCATTATTATATAAAATTAAGGAAGTATCTTTTATTTGAAAGTGCCAAGTATTGCTTTCCAAACATTCTTTCTTAAAAAAAAAAAAAAAAAACAAAAAAAAAATAACAAAAAAAAAACCTGTTGATTTTCAATTTGTACAGACATCACTGAAAGTGATTTTTCACATACACAGAATCACAAAGCTCTTTACATAAATTGTAATTTGCATTCCACTGAAAATAAGGAATTCCTGTAAATTGGAACTGAAAGAAAAGATGCTGTATTTATAAAGTGTTAGAGTAATACTTGGCTTAGTTTTGAGTAATATCAATACATGCATGCTTCTGCAGTTATTTTTTTCTTCCTATCATATTCTGGAGTACGTTAGGTTTTATGTAAATATACTGCATTGTTTTCTTATGTCACAAGGCAGATGAAACTAAGCAGCTAGTTCATAAAATAATTGCAGGCTTCTCAGAGATATCTGTGAACTTTTCAAAGTTACAGAAAAAGACAATTTTGTACACTTATAGAGACAGTTTAATCTTTATCCTTGAGACATTTATTCTTTAGATTTTCCAAGACCTCAAAATTTATGCATTTAACTGATTGCTTGTTAGACTTCCTGAGTCTTCCATTATTCTATGATATGCTTATGAAGGCCTCTTGTGATGGGGACTGTAGAATGTTGGTGAAATCAACAATACAGATTTCTCTGATGTGATCAAATTATTTTGTTGATTAAAATGCTTTCAAAAGAACAATGTTGGGAATACCATCAAATTGCCTATGAATTTGGAATGGCTGTTACTGGTAGATCTGGGATATTGATGGTTCATAGTTTCACAGTGCATCTACCTCCTCTGACCCTCATCTGATGCCCAAGGATAGGTGCTACTTCCTGGCTGGTCCATCACCTCTTGTCCATGCCTCCACGTGGACCATGATGCCGTTTCATCTGTCCTCAAAGCTTCCTGTCCTCATGAGTCCATATATCACAATAGTACTAGATCACTTAATATAATTTAAGACATTGGTTCTCAAGTGACACTCTTCTTGATCCAGAACTAGCCACAGTTAATTTATTTTCACTATATTCTCATAATCATGCCAGCAGTTTGCAATCAGATATATTTTGTCATTGATTCCTCTCCTACTTTTACTGCAAAATGCTGACTTTGAAAGCTATTGTCAGATTTAATTCCTTAAAATGTTTGTAGCAAATGACTTTTTTATTAAATTATTTTCCCAAAAGAATAGCAGCACTGAAGAGATGCCATTTCTGATTAAGAGAAATCTGTAGTACACATCACAACATTTCATGCACAAGTTTATGCTGAGCAAATAATAACAAACATCAATTGTTTTACATAAGAAAATGAAATCTTATGACCGGTCATTTATTTATTACGTCATTTCTATTTATTTTTTTTTTTACTTATAATAATAGCTTTAACAAATCAAGGTATTATTCAGGAAGAAATTACATATTTTCAGTTTTCATTTATGATATTTAGTATCTACTGTGGAAATATTACAAGCAAATGCTGTAGAAGAGAGAACTAGTAGAATTATATTTCTGATCAAGCAATATGCTTCTAATTATTAAACAAAATAAAAGTGTTTTCCAAATAAATTATTCATTAGTTGTTATATATTTTATGTTCATTTAGTTATATTCATTTGATATATTGTGCCACTGAAAACTGAAATGTCCTTCAACTGTGTAAATTAATTGCTAGTCCATATTCCTTTGTGTTGTATTGGGTTTCTTGCTAATGGAGAGGCTTTTAATTCTCTCGTAAAGGCGATCTCTTCTTGTATTCAATAAAATATAGTCAAGACTTAAAACAGCAAAAATGTTAAACGTGTCTAATTGAAATAAGCATGATTGGAAAGATATGCTGAACTTATTAATTTATTAATGAACTTCTGTGTTTGACTCTTTCACATTTGATGTATTGGACATACTTACTTTCTCTTTTCTGTTAGCTAACTATGTTTAGCAAACATCCCCTTTTTTGTTCTGCAATGGCCAATTTAAAAATCCTGATATGTGAGTGGAAGAAGACAACTTATGCTGTTTTCCTAATATACAGAATTTCTTTCTGTCAAAAATCCCAGGCTTCCAGAAACTTACCAGATGAAAAACTCTCTAATATTTAGGTAAAAATAGGTGTATAGTAATTAATCAGCTACACATTCACAATTACTTATTTCCTCAAAAATAGTTTAGCAAATTTTATTTAAAAAAAAGAGAAAATGCAGTAGATGTGAATCTCTATTCTGATAAATTTACTTTAATAAACAAATGTTGCATCCCTAGTCTGTCTGCTGCTTGATTTAACCAAGTAACCTTAAATGTACATTTACAGCCTTGTACAAAATGCTGATATGGCAGCAACAGCAGAAGGCCATTCATCTTACTAACATACAGCCACAACTGCCTGTTACTATCCTGTGAATATGTCCTTTTCCAAAACATTCTAATTTAAATCAGCAAACATAATTTTCTTGTATTCTTGCTGTTTGTATTGATTAGATTACTAATTAGTTATTTAATGATGAATGATTTTTATGCTTGCATTAAAAATAATATAAATGCTTGTGATCCTCTGAATGAGGGAAGAGTGTTTTACATTATTGATTCTCAACACTGACAGTAAAAAAAAATAATTTACTCAAGGAAAAGAACAGAGTAGGTAAGATAAAATCTTCTTTTCTTTTATTTCCAGCCTTCTAGTTGGTATAGGAATGAAATCTCTCACACTTTAGTCGCAGAGAAAGATTTCCCAAGCAGTGAGATGCAGGAAAGCTGTGTGGAAGAAAAAGAGGTTGCATTTCCAATTAAGATGAGGGTGAAGTGGCTTGAAAGAAAGCACTGAAAAAACAATTTAGAATACTACATATAGTTAGTATAGTATCATCTGTTTTAGCCTCATTTGGTAAATATTACTCCAGAACTTTATGACTAGATTTTAATTTTCAGTTCTTTATACTTGTAAGGACAACGTAAATATTTTTGCTCTGTGTGGTGTAACTTCTCTATTGCTAGAGCAAAGGCAGTAATTACATTTCTCCTTATTTCTTATGGAGTGGGAAAAAGTCTGTTTTGTCAGGGAAATATATATTTTGGTGTAATGTCAGATCAGTGCATACCTCACTGAAATTCCTGCCCTTCTGGGAATGTACCAGCAAGAATCTGAAGAAGAGGTATAAATACATGCTGCAGCTTGCAGAATAGCATGACTAGACTACAAAGAGGTGATTTGAGATGTAAAGATCAAAACCATCTTTGGCAACAATAGCAGTGAGATGATGGCGCTTATAATCCTAAAAGAATTAAGAAATGCGTGTAGCAGATCCTTGACATCACTGAGCTGACTTTGCAGTTCCCATTGGTGACTTCACTGAAGGGAAAACAGATTTATCTTGATCCCACTGATTTATCTTGAAGGATAAGTCGAAGTACAAACCTTTCCAATATACAGGAAATCAAGCATATGTGGCAGAAAAATTTACAAACTGGGAACAGAAAACCATGTGCACAGAAGGTAAATGCAATGGTGAGCTACCTACCTAGTAGGCACACGGTCATATGGGGATGGAATTAGTACAGCTGAAGTGCAACTGGAGCTATAGCTAGCAAGGCACATGAAGCACAACAATAGAGTTCCATTGTTCTACTATGAATTGGGAGTCTGAGAAAAATGAGATCCCATTGCTCAATGTGTCCTCACCAGGGCAGAGTAGGGGAGAAGGATCAGGTCCCTCCACCTGCTGGCCACACTCTTTTTAATGCGCCCCAGGATACCATTGACCTTCTTGGCCACAAGGGCACACTGCTGTTTCATGGCCAACCTGTTGTTCTCAGGAACACCCAAGTTATTTTCCTAAGAGGCCCTCTCCAGCAAGCTATCTGTGCACAAACTTATTAATACAGAACAAATATTTTTAAGTAATGTAAACCTGTGGCCTTCAGGGCATACAACCTCACTGTTTCCTCTCTGATTATTCACAAGTTGTGCATCAAGATTCTGTTACGCTCTCATCTGAAAAGCAGTTAGTATCCAGCATTGGTGAAGGATACTACAGAAGGCAAAACCTGATGCACTGTGTCATGACCTCTGCTTTATCTAACAAAAGCGTCTGCCACCAAATAACACTTGGCATGTAAGAGGGCAGGCAAATCTTATTACCATCAGCTCAGAAGAAAAATAAATATTGCATTACTGGATCATCTGACAGTTCCACTTGTGAACTATGTGTTAAGCTTATTTAGGGGGGTGAGAACTCCACTTTAGGAATCAGCAAGGTCTTCACTCATCATGTCAAGCTGTTGTGATATGAAGATGAAACCTTTTAGGCAAATCTCAGTGAGCCATATGGTAGCTTTTGTTATGAATTTCAGGGAATTCCAAAAGTCATATTGTGGCCTACAAGAACACTGTACATCAGAGAGACTACTGGTGACAGAAAGTCAGGGAACAACCTATGCCATTTTTTTTCTCCTCTATTAGCATCACTGCATTGATCAGATAGCTGATTGTATGTTGTTATTTGTTAGTTCTATTCCAATTCTATTCCTGCTTGTTTGTTTTGCTTTTGGAAGCTGCAGAGATAAATGCTGGCGGATATAGCTGCTTTAAACCAGTTTTGGATCACCCAAAAAAGGTAAAAGTCACAGTCTAGTAATAAAAAAGGAATTGTTTATCCCTTTCTGAGGATCAGGGTTCACTAAGCACTCCAAAGATCCTTCTCTTTGCTGCTGCCAGCCCTTAAATGAGGTTAGCAAAGGCCAGACCCTGAGTCCACCCCTTCCAATGGCACAGGTGAATTGCTTCCATCTGTGCTCTCAGGGCTGGCTATACCACTTCACCAGGTATTCAGTTACAGGTTCAGGCCATGACCTCACAGTTCCCATGCAGAAGCATTGAGGGTTCAGCCCTCAAATTACTCTGCCTTACAGCAAATATTCACCTCATGTAAAATCCTTGGGATGTTTTGAAGAGCATGTGTTAGATTATTAAGAAGACCTGGTGATAGCCAGTGGGCTACTATATAAGTAACAGTCCCCATAGAATGAAAGAAATGTGGAATAGGCCAACAACGTTTTGCCTATACTGGCAAAATACAAGCAAAGGAGAAAATACATAGGTTCAATTGACTTTGGCCTATACTAAGCACATCATAGAAGTGAGTCTGATGGTTCTCTTTTACGCAAGAGCTCGAATCATTTTACTGACAACATACCTCAGTACATATAAGTCCATTTTCAAGTTAAACTTCAATATCATTCAGTCTAACGGTCATCTTAATACTTAAGTTTTGCAATGAGCTTTTCATCCCTTTGCTATATCCTGTATTTTTAAGGATTGTTAAGCATTCAAACAAGCCACTGAATGGCACTCAATGGCACTGTAGCTTGATCTCAACCATTATGTTGTAGTTTTGTTCTTCTGAAACTATAACAAAATATTCAATTTGTTGCTCCAAAATAAGTTAGCCACTTAACTGATTCAGTTTCCCCAAAATTACATCCAATAAACTATATGAATAGTCAGTTCTGTTAGCAATTGTATACAATATACGAAACTGCTAAATACTCCAGGTGACTTGTAGCACCAGTCAATTACTTCTCAAGAATTCTTATCTGAACAGAAATTGAAAATTCTAGGGACTATTACATATCTCACAAATAGGGCTTCTCTCGCATGCTGTGTGCAGACACCCAGCTGCTGGCCTTCTGTGAGGTGAGGCCACGGCTGCCTGGTTCCAACAGCCCACCACGGGACATAACTGGGCCCTGCATGCAAAAATGCTGCACAGCAGTTGTGTGAGAGGGTGATGAAAAATAATGTGAGAGAGACAACCATATAGACACCACTGTTACTGAAGAAGGATGGGGAGGAGGTGCTTCAGGAAGGACTGGCTGAGCAGCCAGAGCTGGGGCAGGGGCCTAAGGGAAGTGGGCAGAGGGTCTGGAGGACTGCAAACTGTGCGCACCACCTTTGGTAGGCACAGCACATACACAGCTCACAGAGGACTGGCAGAAAGGCAGAGAGTTTCCACAGGTCCTCAGAGAGATGGTGCACAGCTGGTTGCAGCCCTGAAAGCCAGCAAAGTCTGCCTGAAACAGCCTGAAAGAACAGACTTGCCTTCAGCAGTGGTAAGGGAAAGGAGAAGCAGCTTTACAATCCCATTTGATCTCTCTTATGTCTGCCCTCAGTGTTTTGAGGTTTTGCTGCTGGAAAACATGAATCAGCCTTGTTTATGTGCTTACAAAGTAAGATTCACTTTAAAGGACCTTTAAATCTTTTAAAATCTATAGCAAACTAAGGATTTAGATGAGGGCATCTGTGACTCAAGATCACAATTACCCTGATTACCCCAGAGAAATGTACATAATCTATTACACATTAGAGCATTAGAGGAGAATAGAAAGAAACTGTAGGAGATATTTTGTGTTTTATGTACTGTGGAGGCAGCCACTCATCATTAAAATAAAAGCAACAACACATAATTTAATATCTATTTAATAATATATTTAATAATACAAAGTTACTTGCACTTCATTTATATTTGGGATTAGGATTAACCTATAAACAAATTGTATCGTAGCTGTGATAGTATCATGAAGAAGTAACAGGAAGCTGCAAATTAAAATTCATTTTTTTTAAGTGCAGTTTTTTAGCTATTTTAGTGGATGAGGGTAAACAGAAAAATACAAAAGGTATTTTGATTTTGAAATACAATGTCATTATATAAATAAAACAGGAACAAATCATCCTTTTTGGTTTGTAAAACAGCAAAGCAAATAAGTATTTCTGCATGACACTGTATACATATACATATCTCTGAGAGCCTCCAGCTTAATTTTAAGCAGGGTCTAAAGAAAATACAGCTCATAATAGGCAGCAGCTGCAGGGATATGTTCATTAGTTAAATGCTGACAGCTTTGCTACTTTTCTTTTCAGGTTCGAACTGTGAGTTTAGGCCTTGTGAGGCCAGTAATCCCTGTGAGAACGGAGCTGTGTGCACAGAAGAAATGAATTTGGATGCTTTTCCCCTTGGATTCCAGTGCCAGTGTATGAAGGGTTTTGCAGGTCCACGCTGTGAGATCAATGTCAATGAGTGCAGTTCTAACCCTTGCCTCCATGGATACTGTTATGACAGTGAGTTCAGTCTGGTTACTTCCTTTAATGTAGAGTAGTCTTTCTGTTGAAGCATCTGTAGCTACTGAGCTGCTCTAGGGAGAACAGTGGATAATTTACTGAAATTTAGCTTGTCTGGAGTTCCACAGCCAGTGCCTGGAGGATTATTTTTGCCAACTGCCTCGACTCCTGGTTCCGAGGTTTGTGTGTTTAGGGGCAGCTAATGAGAAATTTTAATGAGATTTGTGCTGTCTCCTTTGATACCTAAATATTAGCCAAATACATCTTACATTGTGCATCTGATAAGAGAATAGTCAGTTACTGAAAAGGAGCTCGTAGAGAAATTAGGCACTATATGTGATAATTCTAACGAGTCCAAAAACTGCATTTATTATCAAATATGGAAGAGTGTCCATTTACTATCATGTGCTCTGTATCATGTAACCGTGTAACTGACTCTTTTCCTGGTAGTCGTACTTGCATGCTTTAGAAGCAACCTGATGATGAATTACTCTACCATATTCTGTCTGGATCAGCAGGCTACACTGAATAGCAGCCAGTACTTAATGGAGTACTTAATGGAAAGTGTTGTGGGTTAAAACCTATCAGAACCCATTCTGTGCTTGGTAAACAAAAGGGAAAGTGGTAATTTTCAGAAAAACTTACTAACTCTGGTTGAAAAGGAGAATGATATCTGGAGGTGACATAGTTAAACCTCCTACTGGACTAACATTGTATTTTTCTCACTGAGTTTTGAGAGCCCTTAAGGAAGGACAGAAATTCCAGAAACACTGGAAAGCCTATTCCACTTCTGCACTACTCTTGTAATGATTTCTATGCCCTCAATATCCCATGTGGATCTTCTAAGCGATGATTTTTATCCATCAGCCCATATCACTAGAAAAAGGAATTCAGTTGTCATTTCTGAAACTGCTTTTGAAGTTATTATTACTTAATTATCTAACTACTAACCTTTTCCTGAAGGGAAAACCTACTCCTGAAGGAACTAACACAGAGCGAGCCTAGCTGACTTCACCTTTCCCCATACTTGAAGCACTGGGTCAACCTGAGAATTTCCCTGAAATTCAGAATTCTTAGACAAATTTACCGAAAATCTAATTGACTTGCTGTCCTAAAATTCTAACTCCAAATTGCTAAGTATATCATTGCCTAAAACTCTCCTAGTTAAATAAAAAAATAATTATGAGTAAGCTTTAAGAATTCCTTGTTTTCATACATGGAAAAAAGATGATTGGATTCATAATTTATCTAGTAAAGGCTATTTCCAGAGAAGTTTACAGATATTTTCTATTCACTGTATATTCTCTCAGGAACATTTTTGAACTGGAACTTAGATGAGATGCAGTAAAGTTCTTCATGCCATATGTTTTTGTGGATGGTTTGGCTTTGTGGTACCTCCAAAATTGACTTGTACCACATGGACGTGTCAGTTCTTCTGCACTGCACTTTTTGCACTGACTGTAAAAAGCTCAAATACTGAGGAAGATGTAAAGGTCTGAGCAGATAAAAAAAAATGCTGCTGCTCTGGAGGACTTAACATATTCGATGAATATAAGAGCAGCTCTGCATGTAGACACAGTGACAGACTAGATTCCATGGTAAATCTCAGAGATAATGAAGAACCCAGGGACCTCTTTGAGTTTATTGAAAATCCAGGCCTGCATGAGCTGCAATTATTGCTCTTACAAACTCCTTATGCAGATGTAGCACTCTAAAGATTCGTCTCCCTTTAGATTATTAATGATGAAAAACAGATATAATTCTTGTTATTATCTTGCTAATATTGAAATGAAGCATAAATATGCATCATAGGTTGAGCTGTCAAATTCTAGGCAAGTTTTTCTTTAATGTAGAGCTATAATAGAAGGCATTTCTTACAAAACAAAACAACCTCGTACCCACCCCCCACCCCCCCAC
>JAOWBP010054041.1:0-10250 GCA_028571105.1 Tragopan temminckii
TACCTTCTTCTTGGCTCTCTTGTAGCTTGCCAAAATGATGTTTGTTCTGCCTTGTTCTGCTGTTCAGGAGGGCAGGAGCACCCAGCTGTGAGGAGCCTCAGCCCTGGCTTAAGGGCTTCCAGTTAAACAGATTTGCACGTAAGTCACCTCTTCACTGCACTGTGATCAGGCTTTGCTCTGCTGTGCACAATAAGCATTTATAACCCGTGTCTCCCTCATGTTGTGGCTTTCACTGCAGAAACAATGCAAGCTGTGCTTCTGAGGTCAGCATTTCAGGGAGGTCAGCAGCAGTGGGATGCACTGAACACCCCAAGATTTTACTTGATCTTGATCTACAAGATCACTTCAGTCCTACTGTGTGTTCTGCAAGGAGCAGCTGCTGTTGGGAACAGGGAGTTAGCAGGTAGTCCCAGTTGGTTTTCATGTTTCATATGGCAGTGTTGGAACATTGCAGTACAAAGCATAGGAAGAGAAAACTACAGCAAAAGGAAAACTATGGTGTGTCACAAACCTGGATCCCGAGCTGTGACTCGTTTCCCTCTCTCTCTGCTTGCAGTGAGGTGGATCAGTGTGACTTCTTGGCTTTGTTGGGCCTTGATTTATCCCATCTGGATGAAGAAGGCTGATCTCTGTATGGGGCTTCTTGCAGGAAACCTGCTTGCTTTATGAAACCCAGACCCATCCTCGCATCGTCAGGAAGCAGAAGGCTTGCAATTAGCGAAAATAGATTGGAAGCAGAGGGAAGCATAACCACTGCATGATGCATGGATGAAGGAGAGCCAACATATTTAGCTCTTTTCACACCGTATGTTATTCTGTCAGAAAATTTACTGCGCTGGTTTTGCAGGTATTGCTTTCTGCTGGACGTACATCTTGTATCAGCAGAAGAGATCTTCTCCAGCACCGGGCTATGGATACTGTGACAGTGTAAAGCACGCTGTCAATGAAACGCTTTAGCTGCTCCAAATTGCATCCATACCCAGAGTTTGGCCAACCTAGAGATATTGATTAGGGAAATCAATCTTTCTCATGCCTGCAGCATGGCAGGACTGCTAGAACCCTGCAGCATGGAGGTGGTATCACAGAGCACTGACGCAGGGCTGTCTTCCTTCAGTCCCTCTGTTTCTGGTTCAGTATTAACAGTGCCCCGATAGTGGTCAAACCCAATGGTAGCGAGGTCAGTGCTGCTGTGCTGTGGGTGCTGAGCTCCTTTCCCATGCTGCTGTCACACTCTGTGCATTCATGAGCAAAACTATTTCCTGTGCACAAAGCTAATGTTCTCAAATGTGTTCTTTGTGTTTTATCTGCTTGGACAGAAAAGCCATCCATGGATGTGTATGGGTAGGAGACTGATCCAGAAGAAGGTTTTACTACTGGATGCTGGTGGTGGGTATGTGAGATGTGTAAAGTTTACGTTACCTGCGAGAGGAGGTCCGCCAACAGCTGCTATCCCAGCAAAGAAGGAAGCAAAGCCCAAATAGCTGTGCAGTTTTTGCACGCCGACCAGGTCTACCTGTTGGTGTAAATGCAGGTAAATATCGGTAGGGTTCGTGGGAAGCACAGAAGCCCTTTCGTGGAGAAGTTCATCTCTGGATGCTGTGGGGTTTGGGGAGGGCTTTGCACCTCCGGGTCTGACTCAGCCTGGAATCTGCTCGCCTCCCAAAGGTCAGCGCTGAAATTACAGCATGCAAAGCGCACTTCTGTCTTCCCACCGTTTGGGGACGTCTTGGGAGGGGGACCAAGCTGCGATAATGTTTCCCTTTCCAGATCCCACTGTATCCATTCTGTGTGTGTTACAGACACACCAAGGGTTGGGACCACGCTTACAGCCCTTTGCATTGCAGGTAGTCAGTGGAAGGATTCATTCTGCTTCCTATGAGCTTTTAGAAAGGAGGGTGTGGAAGGCAAGTCAAGAAGCTCCCAGCGCTGCTGCTGCGTCCCATTGACAGGGCTGGGCAGACTGGAGCCCTGCCATAGGGATTTGGGGGCAGACCCCTCTCACTGCAGACCACAGGAGCAAGCCAGGGCTCTTCAGCCTTACAAAAAGGTTGTTATGTATTTTGGAATGCCGTTAGAAATGACATCCCTTTCTATTTTGTTCCATACATGTGCGTGTTTAAAAATGAAATATCCTCACCAGCACGGGGAGCACCAGAGCCAGGAATCCACCGCAGAAGATGGCGAAGGCCACAGCGTAGGTCATGAGCAGAGGGAAGGTGGTGGCCAGGGGGCAGAGCAGGTTGGTGACACCACAGAGCACCAGGTAAGCTGCATGGTAATGGTACTTCTTGGTCCAGTTCTGGTCTGCAATCCAGCCTGAGAGCAGCTGGCTGCCCGTCTCGGTGATGCCTGCAGGAAGGGGTCACTGAGCCTCAGGGAAAGGTTTCTTACATAGATATATATCTATATTTTTCCTGACTTTTGGTGCTTGTTTTCACATTTTCGGATGCGTGTGTGTAAAATGAAGATCAGAGCAGTGGGGGCTGTCAGCTCATCGTGCTGCGTCCCTCCCGCTCTTAATTAAGGGCGTCAGATTAATTGCTGTGCGCTCCTCCTCAATTCCTTCACAACATTACCTCATTTCTACACGTTGCACAGCGCTGTGGAAGGAAGATTTATTTTTATACAATAAAATATTTTATGATGACTGAGGCTGGGGCCATTTTCTTAACGTGAATTCTTTCTTGGGGAGGTGGAGGGCAGCTTTTTCTTACCATCCCCCAAGAAGTGAACGTGCCAAATCCAAATGCTCAGATCCAAATTGGTGGTGGCTTTCTTTTTTTTTTTTTTTTCCTTTTTTCCCTAATCCTATATTCCTTTCTGTACACCCCGTGGTCAGACTGGAGGTCTTTGAATGCAGAATGCATTTCTGGCTTTTGTGGGTCTGAGCAGAGCAGGGACAGCTGGGAGGACAGGGCTCACACCAAGCAGCCTGAAACCTGCATTTATTCCCTGCAGAAGGCTTGGCTGAGAGAACCACCCACCATCTGAGAGCAGCTCTATACATGTGCAGCAAGAATGCTATATATACAGAAGGGGGTAAGGGCTGTGAGCTCAGGCTCTTCCGTGAGGATTTATTTTAGAACGCATCTCGGGAGTGTTTCTTGGCAAGATTTGTGTTGCATTGCTTGCCTATTTTGCAATTATAAATGTGTTTAAAAGATTCTCTTGCCTACCTGCCACTGAGATGAAGTAGGAGGCATCCATGCTGCTTATGCCCAACGTCCTGGCTCTGGCTACCAGGTGGAAGATGGGCACAAAGTAGGCCAGGTGGCTGAACAAGAAGGACCAGGTAAAAATGAAGAAGAGGGGATCCTTTAGGGGAGAGAAGTCAATGAGAGGCTGTGGTTTCTCCTCTTTGGGCACCGGGAGGGATCTGCAGCTCTTCATGGCTTCACTGGTGGTTTCAGGGCAGCAGCTGTCAGTGGGGGCTTTTCCTGGTGCTGCTGTGGTTACTGCACCAGCGCCGCAGGGCTCTGCAGGTGCCTCTGTGCTGGGAAGGTCCTGAGCACTGCATGGCTGTGCTGCTCCATTAGTGGCTTCCTCGAGGTGTCCTGCGAAGGCTCCTGCTTCTCCTTTGGGCTCTGAGTTCCTGTCCTCGTTGCTGGCTGGGGGGCACGGAGGCTGGGTGCGGACGGGGCGCAGCAGCATGCTGGAAGGCACGAGGTTCAGCATGATGCCACTGAAAATCAGGAGGGTACCTGCAGCGAGGCAAAAGGTGCGTTTTTAAAATGCGTTTTGCTTTGAGAATGGGGGAGAAGGAAGAAAGGATGTAATTTGTTGTGGGTGTGAAGAAGGAGCCAGAGCGAGGAGGTGGAGGTGTCATGCAGGAGCCTTTATTTGGGCTTTTCTAACTGGAAACCCCTTTCTCTATAACACATGCAGCAAGTTCAGAGCTTTGCTTTGCTTGCATTCATTAGAAGTGCTGGACTTTCAAGGTGATGTAGCACAAGTTGGGCTTTCTATGTGACTCTGATGTATTTAATGACTTATTAAGCGTTTAATCATCATAGAATAACTACAGTTGAAAAAGACCTCCAAGATTATGTAGTCTAACCACCAACCCATCACCACAGGGATGCTCCCAGGGAGGCAACGCCGTTCCTCCTGCCCTCCCACTGAGCCGTGCACAGGGCAGGAGATGTGCTCACCCTGCCAGCCATAGGTATCGATGAGCAGCTGTGTGAAGGGTGCAGTCAGGAAGGTGAGGCCCATCCCTGAGCGTGCAATGGCATTGGAGAAAGCCAGCCGGGTCCTGCAGCGCTTGGCCGTCATCACTGCTGCTGCCTGGTATAGGCAGCAGAACCCCATGCCTGGGTGCAAACACAAGGGGTCAGTGGCAAAGCTGGGCCATCCTGAGCTTATTCTCTCTATGGTGGAGGTGAAAGCAGGGTTCTTCTTGCTGGCTGAGAACAGGGTTTCATGCACAATGCAGGTTTTTGACACTGTGCGCTTTTACTACGAATTAAATAGGGGAGGGATCACAGCATGCGTTGGGTGCAGGGAGGAAAGCAAGGGTGGTTTGGTCTGGCTTGTGTCGGATTTTGTGCTGCTGGGTGTGAACGTTTGGGGTTTCACGCGGCGTCTTGTAGAAAGGGGCTGGGGGTGGCCAAGGGGCAGGGACAGCAGGGACACAGCCTGGTTTAAGGGAGCTGCCACTCACCCAGCAGGAGACCCATGGAGACGCAAAGGAAGGGGACACTGGTGGCCTGTGTGCTGAGCAGGCAGCCCCCACTGACCAGCCCAGCCCCGAGGATGGAGGTCGGCCGCTCACCGATCCGCCTGCAGATCACGGCCACCAGTGGGGCTGCATGGGAGAAGAGGCAGAGCTTGGTGCCCAGAGAGCCCAGATCCCCCTCCCCTGACCCCCAGCCTTCAGATACTGATCAGCACTGATCACATCCCCCTCAGCCTTCTCTTCCCCTGGTGAACAGCCCCAGGGCTCTCAGCTTTTCCACATCAAGAGTTGCTGCAGGCCTCACCATCTCTGCAGCCCACCGCTGGGCTTTTTCCAGCAGTTCTCTTGAGCTGGGGAGCCCAGCACTGCATGCAGCACTGCAGATGGAAGCCTCTCCAGGGCAGAACACAGAGGAGAAGCACCTCACTCCCACTGCTGGCCAGTGTACCCCAGTGAACCATTGGCCTTGGCCACAGGGACACACTGCAGGCTCATGGTCAACAGTTGGCCAACCATTGGCCAACCATTGGTCAACCATCGGTCAACAAGGACCTCCAGGTCCTTCTGCACAGAGCTCCTTTCCAGCAGCTCAGCTCCAGCCTGCGCTGATGGATGTGGTGTGGAGCAGCTGTAGGTATGGAACCTGCACCTGCAGCACCCTCAGGTCCCTCCCCTGCAGCGCAGTGCTCACCTCCTAGGAAGCGCAGGGAGGACATGATGGAGCCGATCCAGCTGACCTGCTCTGAGGAGCCCCCCACATCCTCCTGGAAAGCCACGAAGAAAATGCCAAAGGTTTTGAGCATTCCCATCACGAACACATTGACCTGTGTCAGAGCAGGACAGGTGAGGTGCTGCAGGGGACGGATGTGCTCCTTCCTTCTGGGTAACATATTGCCTTTGGGACAAGTTAAGGAGTGTTGGGGAAATACCAGTGAGGTTCCTGTGTTGGGGTTGAATCTCACTTGACCCTGTGCAAAACTGGCTTTTCCAGAGCAACAGAACAAAATGACATCAGAGCTTTGCTTTGCTCTCTGATGAATTAATTTCTGAGCGGCTCTCAGTTGTTGCTCCCTTCCCAAAGGACAAAGGACAGCCAGTGCCTCCCGGCCCAGGGCTGGGGTTAACCATTGCCAGCTATGGAAGGCTGGGTGCCGGCAGCATCCTCGCTTTTTGCTCTGCCTGTCCTCCTGTGGCAAAGCACTCGCTGCCTCTGAGCCTTCCCCTAATTTTTTTGCCATTAGTTGGATGGGATCAGACCATCCTAAGACTCCCCAGACACCCCAAATTCCAAAGGTTTGGGGTGAATTTGTGCTCTGCTTACCAGGAAGAAGTGCAGCACCGCTGCCCATGCCCACCCTCTGTCCTTGCCTTGGCTGCCATCTCCCATCACTGCTGGTGGCTCTGGCTTTCCTTCTTTCCTTTCACCTGGGAATGAGAATTTGGGGTACGTTAACTCCATGCTGTTCTGGTTATCTATGAAGCTTCTCCCAGGAGAACTCCTCTGGTCCTTCTCTGTGAGGGAGATGGGGAGCAGCATGTTGTGCTCCACTACAACACGTTTTTAAGGACCAAAGATGCTACCGATCTTTTTGTTCGGTCGCACGCTATCACTGCTCGCATGCAGCTCAGTTTCTTTTCTCCTTCCTAAATTGCTGAAGGCACAATAATTAAGCACTTTCCCTGCTGCTTTAGAGCACAGGGTTGGGTTGGTTTGTGCTAAAAGCCGGGGCTCTGTCTGTCCCGTCTTTGAGCTCCTGGGGAGGCTTTCCCTGCCCGCTTTCTTCCCATCCACCCATCTGTCCCATACTTCCAGCAGCAGCGGAGCCAACAAACCCGACCCCTTCCTTACCGCCTTGCTGCTGCATGCTGGCAAACCTTCTCCGAAGCAGCAGAATGCAAAGAGGAATCTTCTCGTAATTTGCCCCAGAAATGAAGCCCACCCTGCTCTGGTTTTGACCCTCTGCCCCCAGCCTGGCCCTGTGTCCGTCTCCGGCAGAGATGACGATCAACACAGATCCGAGGCAGGACTTGTGTTAGGAGCCAGGAGTCCCTCCCCTTCCCCGTCCGGGGCGATGGCAGAGCAGAATTCCTGCCTGGAGGAAACGGAGCCGCCTGCAGGGATCCAACTGAGGCTCCGCGTCCGGTTGCTGGCACTGATGGATGGAAGCCAAAGCTGCTGGCCCAGCCCAGCCCTTTGGCCCCAGGAGGAGGAGGTGAGCCGTCACCAGGGCAGCAGTGCTGAAATGGGGTAATGCTGTGGGGTTGGGGTGGCTGTCTGTCCCATCCCTGCTTTACTCCCTCTTGCTGCGGGATCCTGGGACGGAGCTCTGGAAGCAGACATCCTGGGGTAAACAGGACAGCATGGAGAATCTTCCCCTACAGTTGGGCTTTCAGCACATGCATTGAGCTTTTATTTATGTGGGACAGTGTTCGCAATGTGTGCTACGAGGGCTTGGGGTGCCCAGGGTGCAGGGCGGCAGCATCTGAGGCCATCCCTGTCTTCCAGGCATCCAGCAGCTCTGATAATGAGGGCAGTGGTCCCAAGGCTCGTTACTGGGAGAGCTGAGTGCCCCCTTCTGTGCTCACACCCCTTTAACTTTTGCTCTTTGAGGAGCCTGTGGCTCTGTTGGTTTGGGGCTATTTAAAATGGGCGTCTGCAAGCTCTTTTGAGAAGATGAGCTTGGAAACTGAGCACTAAAGAAAATAAAGGGGAGATAAATAATGGGCACTGTGCAGCAGGGCTCACCTTCTGGAACAGCCAGGCTGGAGGGAGAGCAGAGTTCCATCCCTGCTGCTGCAGGAGTCATTAGTACCAACCTCACCAGGAGAGTGCTGTGCAGAGCAGCCTGTCCCTGGAGCCAGCTTCATACAAAACAGTGATGGTGAGATTAGGAACGTCACCAATGAATGCAGCAGTAAAGCCTAAGTGGTGTGAATGCAGTTTTACCTCCAACCTTGCCCTATTTGTTGGTGTACGCTCTACTGTGAAGCTTCCTTTCTGCTTCATGTATGAGGACAGCTGCAAGCCAGCTCCTTTCTGCTGAGGAAGCATTTGAGCAAATCAGCTTTTCAGGAGAAAAACCTTTCTGTGGGATTGTTCTCCTTCCCAACTCCAAATTCTGAAATCTCTAAAGTGAAGAGAGGATTTGTGAAGATGTCATCTGCATCTGCTCACAGTTCACACAAGGAACAGGCAGGGCCAACAAGTTTAGGTTTGAACTTCAATCCAAAGTATAATAATAAGCAAGCTGCTCTCCCAGAAAGCTTAACCAGAAGAGGCTAAACATTTCCTAGGAGAAATTCCTAGAGAACTATTTGCACCTCTTTACTGGAGGAACCTCCAAGCCTTGGTGCACTGTTCCGTTTCTCTACTAGCAATGCTAATGAAGAACAGACTGGAAGAAGTCACCTCATTTGGCATTAGGGAAAGCAACAGGCAACATTTTTCACAGTAAAATCAAAGAGGAAGCAAAGGTTTTTGCAGGTCATTTATTGATTTCTCCAACAAATAAGGCCACACATGCACACACACACACACACCTTGTAGTATCTATCATTACATAAGCTTGGTGAGTGACTCACATTTCATCTTTAACAGCATGACTGCTAAAGTGTGAGCTGGAAACCCTGATAGATGCATAGGAGCTGGTAAGTAGAGAGGGAGAGCCTTCAGCCCAGATTTGGTACTAGAAGCATGTTCTGCATTGGAACAGCTGAGGAGAGTGGTTGTCCAGTGAGGAGGAGCTGGTCTGGAGCAGGGAGTGGAGCATCAGGATGCCAGGGTCAGGATGCCAGCTTGTGCACTGCTACGGTGATGCTGTCATGCTTCTGGATCATGATATTCCTAGAACAAGGAAAGTGCTGTCTGAGGCGGGTGAGAAGCCAGCTGGGAGAGCAGGAGCTGATTTGGCTGGGAAACCAGATGGACAGCTCTGTGCCAGACCTGTCAGTTGTTAGATCTCTTCAGCATACCCACAAAGGGGACTGAAGAAGTCCTGCTAACCAAAACAACACTGCAGCATGGGCTAAATGATCTATGGGGATCCCAAAAGCAAAAGAAATACAGTGCTGCAGCAACCACCAACCCCTGAAAAGGCTTCCAGCTGCTTATGCAGTTCCTGCAATCCAAGGCCCCATGAATCTGACTGCTTTCCATATCCCCATTAGTGTCCACCCTCCCAACACAGCTTCAGCTGTGGGGCTTCCTTCAGGTCTGCCAGTTAAGTAGAAGACAGAGTGCAGCACTGGAGATTTGGGGTGGGGGGGAAAAGGTGAGCACAGGGAAGAGCAGCACCCTTGGGCTGGATGCTCACCCGCTATCTGACTCCAGGCACACCACAGGCGTGTCGGTCGGGTCGGAGGTGAGCTTGGCTGCCTGCTGGGCGAGCACAGAGATGACTCCAGCATGTTCATCTGAGAGCGTTCCTCGGCCTGCAAGAGGGGAGATGTGGGCTGAACCCATGCAGACTGTGATGAGAGGCAGCTCCCCATCTGTTTCCTCCCCTCAGCACTGTGAGCTGACAGAGCATCTCCCCAGATCAAAGGATCATTTGAGTTGAAAGAGACATGTAAAGGCATCAGTCCAACCCCCCTGCAATGAACAAGGACGCTCACAGCTCCATCAGGTGCTCAGAGCCCCATCCTCCTGACTTCCAGTGTTTCCAGGAACAGGGGACCCACATCTCTGGGCAACTTACGCCAGTGCTTCACTTTTCTGATTTTTCTCATGAAAATCTTCTTCCTTATATTCAATCTAAATCTTCCTTCTTTTATTCTGAAGCCATTTCCCCTTGTCCCATCAACACAGACACAGCCAAAAAGCCTGCCCCCTTCTTTCTCATAGCCCCCCTTTAATCACCTTCTGGGCTGTGAGGGCACACAGCTGGCTCGTGTCCAGCTGCCAGCCACCACTGCCCCCAGGTCCTCATCAGCAGGGCCATGCTCATCCTCACATCCCCCACCTTGTGCTGATAGCAGGGCTTGCCACGACCCAGCTGCAGGGCTGGCACTCTCTCCTCTCATGAGGTTCTCCTGGGCACAGCGCTCAGTCTGCCCAGGTCTCTCCGGAAGGCATCTCACCCCATCAGTGTGTAAACTGCGGCCCTCCAACCACCAAAAAAAAACCAACAAACCTGATTTGAAGTGATGGGAAGAGCAGGCTGGGGTTTAGAACCATGCAGTGTCCCAAGCTGGAAGGGGGCCATGAGGATTATCCAGGTCAAACTCCCGGCTCCACCCAGCACCACCTGAACGCGGTGTCTGACGGCGGTGGAACCCGTGGGACCGACCAGAGGTGCTGGGGGTCCCCGGGGGCCACGTGGGGGCACCTGGGGGTCCCTAGGGGCAATGCGGGAGGCCCTAGGAGCTCTGTAGGGATCTCCAGGCCCACCCCCGAGTGCAGCCCCGGCCCGGCGCCGTTCCGGTACTCACATCCCAGGTTGAGGCCCTGCGAGTCGGTGCAGAGGACGCCCACCACGGCCGGGCTCTTCATGCTGCGGGAGAAGCGGCGGTGAGCGCCGGACAGCCCCGCACTCCGCCCGGCCCCTTCCAGCCCCCGGCCCCTTCCAGCCCC
>JAOWBP010054042.1:0-10249 GCA_028571105.1 Tragopan temminckii
CAGTCACTCAGCTGCATTGCAAACATCTGAGTTCCCCTGGGTTGGCCCTGCCTTCCCACCAGGAGCTCCATCACTGCTTCAAGCTGTTACTTAGCATTTCCACTACACACAATAAGGGTAATGCTATATCCATAAAAAAAGCAGTTGCTGAGTTTGTTTCTCCTTCATTTAGGGCTCTCTACTGCTTCAACCTCTTCAGAAACTTTTCTGGCATAAACTTAATTCCACAAAATGTTCAGCATCGTCAAAATAGAATATTTTAACCATGCTTCATCTAATCAAAAAGTTTCAATAGCTCTGATCAGCTTTGTAAAGCACTTCGTAGCAATAAAAAGCACAGCACTGAAACTATGAGTTACTGCTTGCACTATAACAACCTGAAAACTTCAGAACACACAAGAAACATCTTAAGCTTTCGTTGACTTGACCACTGCTGTCATATGATATTCTTCATATTTCAAAGTCTTTACAATTAATAACTAAGGGCCTTGCAACACCTTTGAAAAACAAATAGTGAAAAGCGGGCTGTGACACAAATTGCTTCATCTACTGCTGAAATACAGCTGTCTCCAGAGCAAAGCAAAATACCCATTTAACATTCAAAAGCCACACAAGTACAGAGGGAGTAGGGGAAAAAAATATTATTATAGCCATTTAGAGCAAGAGGGGAAGTTTGTGGAGGCAAAAGTGTAGTTAACCAAACCAGAATTTAAATAGTACCCTGTGCTCAATGCCAAATTGGACAGAAATATCCCATGTTTCCAAATTTGGTAATCTTCCAGTATGAGTCAAAAGCACTGTGTCCAACAAGTTCCTATGCAGGCTGATAAGGATGGAAAGGAGAGGTTTTTTGGTTTAATTTATGAGCTAACCTAATCTGTACTGTTCACAATTGCTTAGTAGCATTGGTGGCCTGAGATCATGTTATCTTTAGATGGCACTTTAACATTGCAGGGCAATCACTATTACATTTTCTTAAGCTCAGAGTGGCAATGATAATTGCTTAAATCTAGGAAATGCACTAACTCCACATGCAGAAAGGCACACGTGTTCAGTCACTAAGTCCAGACCTGATCCACATTGTCTGCAAACCATGACCTCCAACAGGGCTGCACCATTAGCTGCTTGCTGGACAGCTGATAGATATCTTCTTAATTCAGGGTACAGATCCCATGCACTGAAACACAAAACTAAACATGCCCTTGTGAGATCTCCTACCCACACGGAGAGCCTATCGCAGTGCTTTTTAGCACATGAAAAACTGTTTAGCAGAAAGTCTTAGAGGACCTTACAAAAACTAGTTTCACATCACACATTTTGCTTTGCCAAACCCACCAGTCCTAACTCAAAGCCAGATTTCACACCGTTTCATATTTTTAAGCAAAAGTTAAAACACTACCATGCTGGAATTTTCTAGCTCTTTTACATACAGCAAAGTAAGAAAATTTGTGAGAAGGGTGCTTTCCTTTACCAGTCTTACAAACAATACAGCAAAAAAGACTGAGGTTCAGCCTGACAGCAAGGAAGAGCACTGTAGGTGCTCATTCACAAATTCCATCCAAGACCATGCTCCTCCTGTTCCCCCAGGAACACCCTGCAGCACAAATGGAGCAGAAACCCAAATCAGTACGGGTACTTAGGACTGCACTCCCAGCTGAACAGCAAGCAGGCATCACTCAGCCTTAAAGAGGAATGTATCAACCCCAATCTTTGAAGTAGCAACCATGCAAGAATGCATGTTCATCTCTGTTTTTCAATTCACTTGGTGTTACTATTGAACAAAGCATAGAAAACTATCAATGGATCAGATTTCCAAATAGAAGACAGAGACCCTTGGAAGACCTAACTTCATTTTCACTGTCTTGCTGTGGGTTGTTTTTCCTTCCCCATTTCTTCATTATCCTTGTCTAAAAACCACAATATCATGCTGTTTGCAGGCACTTGCATTTTGCTGAAATAATGCAAATACTCATACAGCTCAAGGTTCAAACTTCTATTTCTCCTATTTTGAACAACAAACACTATAAAAAATAAGTGCAAGTCACATTTTCAGGATTCTTTTTTTTTTTTTTTTTTCTTTTGCTTAAAAAACAGATGGGATTTTAGTCCCAAATATGCAGTTGGCATTTGGCCTGGTGTAAAGGCATGCCCAAACTGCCTGAGGGTGGAGCAGCTGTGGGGGTAGGGGCAGGTCACAAGCTGTCTAAACTAAGGAGACTTTTCAGGAGCGATTGCCCCAGGTCAGAGAACAGCTCTGAGGAAAAGTGGTGCACTAAAACCACTCCCATTCCATCTCACAACACACAAGTTGAGACCTCTATCAAAGTTCGCTATCCCTCTAGTATACCTCCTTCCTCCATTTGAGTTAAAAAATGCCACCAGGCCTGGCCTCTAGGTTAAACCATCGCCTACCGTCAGCTAACAAGGAAAGGAGAACTTCCAGAGTAGCAACAAATCTAATATGATGCTGAAAGAAGCACAATAAAATCTTTGCATGCCAGGCTGTGTAGAAGCATCTACAAGAAGGCAGAAAAGGCCCAGAAGAATTACTGGGGGAGAAAACGAGCAACTTACTTTGCCAACCCACATTCACTTCACAACAGAGAAGCAGCTCACACGGTTGTGCTACTGACCCTAAATAGAGAGCCACTGCAGAAACGAAAGCTGAAGATGTAAATAAGGCTCCCACTACCTACTCATTTTTCTTCTTCTGTCTGTATTTCATCCATATGGGTAAAAATATTTGACCCAAGTGGAACCCATTTACGTTATAAAAAAGTGGATTTTGCAAATGTTGTGGATAGATTTCCTCAAGGGTACTAATGTCACTCTAGAAAGTCAAACTGGAGGCATATGTAAAAAACTAACAGAATCCAAGGGAGTGAGAAAGAAATAACATCATTTGAAAGGTTCTTCTAGAGAAACTGTTATCTAAGACCTAATTTAACCTGAAAACTTGAGAGCACAGTAAATGTGCATGTGAGACCAATGCGCTATTTCCTATTAGGTAGCTGCCAAACAGATTTGTTACACGTTTAATATAGAAGTGAAATAAGGTATTCACACAGCGTGATTAACTATAAACATATTTGTACTCTTTTCTTTAAAGCGTAACCTGATAGAAGCTATAATTACTAGGCAATAAGAAGCGTGATAAGAAAAAGCCAGAACTTCTGCTGTATTACAAAAATAATATAACAGTGCCCTTGTGTAGTGTTGCTTTAATAGGCCTATAAAGCCCATGTGCTTTGAGCCTCTAGCAGCAGTGCCAAGCTGGCAGCCAGTGAATTGAAGGGCGACTTGGAGGGTCCAGAAACTCTGAGGGAGTAGTCGTCAATACTCTTTGCTGGGTCATATGTTGTTGCTATTCCTTTCTTTTAAGGTTTCACCCCATGTTTGGCAGAGCCACGTGGTTGCAGCTCCTTCCAATGTCAACACCTTTTCTTTGCCTGGCTAGAGGTGTCGGCGCAGACCAAACATGAGGTATTGCCTTCCTAAGTTCGGAGCTCCCTGAGTCACATGCAGTCCTCAGGCTCAATCTTCTGCTGACTGCAGCTTCACAGTAGAACTGCCATCAGCCTTCGGAGTGCTATTTCAGGCCACCACACCTTTTTCAGGTTAGGAAAGAAATGCAACAGACTGAAAAGGTACGCCTCAGAGAAAGTAGCTTACTATGAGCATTTAGGAACTTTTGCTCCTTTCATGTGCAGATCTCAGGAATATGTGGAGAGACATCAATTATCTCTTCAAAATCACAGAGACATCCTGAGGTTACGGGTAATTGACTCACTAAGTCTCTCCAGCGAGCCAATAACAAAGTGGGTCACAGAATACAAGAGTCACAAGCTAGTATCTCTTTACCAGGGTTTATATCTTTCTATAGACATTGTACTTGATAGTAGGTGCACCTGGAAAAGAAGACATAGAATCAAGATTCTCTTCTGAGGAAGGATGGGTGGTTATTCCCAGAGTGGATAAAAATCAAAGAGATAAGAGTATAACACTGACATACAGAATAAAGATGTTCTTTTCTGAAGGAGTATGAGAACAAAAGGAAAGCAGACACTTAGGAGTAAAATTGTTTTAAGAAAGAGATATTTTTCTGTTTTAGTAGACATACACAGGTACGTATAAATGGGTAACTAACACAAGGAAAACATTGAAAAGATAAGTTGCTGAGTTTTGCTTGCAATACTTGATCATATTCCTAATGTGAAGATCCTGAGTTCTCTTTAAGAAAAATATGTGGATATTTTATTGTTAATCAGTTAGGCCCAAACCACACTAAGGACTTCTGTATCTGGTTCAAGCTGACTTTAATGGCAAATGAACATGTAACTCTCATAAGTGACTTAGAAAATCTCAGCAGGGTTGTACAAAAAGCCCAAGCATTTTTTCATCTGTTTGAATCCAGCCCAGTTAAGGCTTTGCAGAGAGATGAGAATTCATAATTAAAGATAGGAGAGTGTGAAGATGGAATCTTTATCTCCCAACTCCTGGTCAGAATGAATTAAAGGGATAACCGAAACACCTGCGTGTTAACTTGTGCATTAAAGTTAACCTTTATTTACACCAATAAAAAGGAATTTACACCTAATTTAGTACAGAAAATGCTGCTTGGACAGTTATTATCTTTTGAATAATAATAAAGATACATAGAAGGTAAACCTGGGCTGCATGCTGACATCTGCAGGTGCATCTTTACTTCTTGGCATAACTTTATAAACGGAGGTGAGAGTAGTAGATACAAAACAACTGCTGATTTTTTACCAGAGAGAATGGCTATAATTAAGTCTCAAAATATCAAACATAAAAAGATACAGAAGCACTCACGCATTGAAGAAAAAAAAAAGGACTATTAATATATTTCTATATATAAGTTAGCCCATTATTATATATTTGAGATTTAGTAGTTAAGAAACACAATATTAAGAGTGTAAACTATTCTGTTAACCTTACCACCTAACCATACAAATCTTGAAATTAAGTAACATTACTTTCTGGCTGAAAACAAGTATTCAAGTATTTTCAAGCACTGAAGGGCAGCTTCTATTGCCAGCTAAAAGGCACTATTCTGGGTAGGTACTTACAGTTCATGCTGAAAGAAGATTTCACCTCACAATTTATTTCCGATTTTCCTTAAATTGAAATAAAAAAATAAAAGGTTTTGTCTGTTTCCAGGATTACTTTCCTGAACTTTCTCATCTGCATTTGTACTTTTCTACCAGAGTTAGGTGGAATCTTCTATTCATTAACGCTGTTAGGTGCTTTAAGATTTACAAGTAAAGATGCATGCATTGCATAAATGAAATGTGCCATCTCATCATCTTTTTGCCATTTTAAATTCTGTCTGAACTCAGCTTCTGATTGTTTTTTTTTGCTGTTGTTTGTAAGTCATTTGTCCTATCCAGAAACCACTAGTCTTCATTTGCTTCAGAAGTCCCTATAACTCCAATTAAAATCCACATGCTAAATCCTAGAGATTAATATAACATATCCTCATTAGTGCTGAGTGTTGAATGTCTGCATCCAGATTTTAGAAGTTGTGGAGGTAAGTCCCTTTCTTTGGTATTAAAAAATATATATCCTATGTATGTCAGCGAGTCTTGGGTAAAAAAAAGTGTCATATTGGCATTTAGTGTCATGCTAAGCTTCTATAAAAAATTTCCTTCAAAACAACTGACACACGCTTGCCTTTTACTTTTCAGCTAACTAAGAGGAAAGGGGCTGGGGGGAAAGTCCAGGTCTCAGAAACAATTTGAGAAGTTACAGCAAAAAATAAAATGCCAGGCAATTAAGGGTTGAGTAGATAGTGCCTATATGCCGGGATAACTCACCTAGTCCACATCACACTGCTTTGTGTGGTCTCCACCCCAGCTAACCTTGTGACTACATGTTTATCTGGGCTGGACAAAAAGATGTGTTTGCCAACCTGTTCTGCTGCATAAGGAAAAGGGAAAAGGAAGTTTTGGTCCAAGACAAAGCATTAAACTATCCAGGACTGGATTCCTGCTGTTTTATTCATTATCTGTAGGCTCTTTAATGTGTATGCCCCTTGAAATTCATCACATATTTTAAATTCTCACATGAATATGTCACTGCATTTAATTATTGTGTTTATGCATCATACTTGAAAGCACAGATTCACTTTTAGAGGGCAAAAATCTCTATCATCTCTCAAAATTTAAGAACAGGCCAGATTCTTTCTTCCATCACAACTCAACCTACCCACAGTAGTTATGGGTAGACACTGGTATGCCAAAAATTGCAGTCTGGTTTATCTTATACACTGTGCATTATTAAACTTTCTGCTAAAAAAAAAAAAAAGACAAGGGATTGAAATATTGATTAAAAAAAAAAAAAGCCCCCTCTATCTTAGATGCTATGCTTTGATACTAGGTACCGTCCTCTTCACTATTTCTGTTGGCAGATATACAGAATATACAATGATCCACCTAACTGAAAAGATGAGACAGTCATTCCCCCTCAACCATATATCCTGTCTCTGTGGCAGGGAACAATCTACTCTCATGGAAATGGATGGATGAAATTTTTTTTTTTTTATTTTTTTTTCTCATAATTTTTTACCCTCCACTGTTACCCTCTCTCTCTCTGAAAAGTTATTGACACTGTTTCATTTGGGAAATATCATCTTAACTCCACATTCATCAACTTCTCTTTTAGTTTCTTCAATTCAAAGATAACTGCTTCAGTGGGAGAGAACTCAATAGCAAACAAAGACAGAACTAAAGCTGAATCTTGATCACATCTTATGTGATGCTGGCATTAAAGCGCAAAGCACAGTCACGTCTCTCTTAGTGTTCTTGTAAATACAAATCTGAACATCAGAACCAGTCAAGCAGAGGACTATGTCACCAACTGAGGGCTTGAAGCTCAAACAGCTGATATCAGGGAATACTGATGATGAACGAGATATCCCAATGTTCATAGCAGACTGAAGAATCTTCCTGTTACCATTTATCCTCTTTGTAGATCCCAATGAACCTTAAACAAAAAGTTAAAATGTGATCCACAAAATCTAGATCACACAACCATGCGCAGCCATACGCAGTCTAGATGTAGTGGCAGCACAACTAGAGAGGGAGGATCAAGGACTTCAAGGAAAAATAAGAAACAAATTAAGAAAACCAAAGAGAAAGAAATGACAAATGCTTTCCTGGGAGTTGGCAGGCAAGCTTCCCTGAAGCTTCAGTTGCGTGCAAAGACATAACTTGTGGCCACAGGAAAAGCAGGGCAGTCCAACGAAGAATAGCCCCCAGCTCACTGTGGCACTGGATAAGATAGCTCTGTCAACTGGCAGTGATATCTCCCTTTGCTTCCCAGGCCTGGGGATGTCTCCAGGGAGAAAGAGCAATTATTCTACTGGCTGCTTTGCTACTATGGCAGCAAAAGTATCAAAGGGTCCTGCTTCCAAGTTGTTGTCAAGCAATACCAGCTAAGGGCAGCTATGGCAGCCCAGGTGCAGTCACAGACTTCCTATTCAAACAAGGAACTGTCCATGCGAGGTCTTAACTTCTACTTGTCCTGGAGATAGAGGAACAGAAGTCGGAGCAGCTCTCTCAGAGCAGAGCAACAAGAGAAGCTATCCAGACCTTGCAAGTGAAGCAGAAAGATAGTTTCCAAAGAAGCAGGCCAGACTATTATGAACAACAAACAAACAGCAAGGAGCTACTAAGCAGGCAAAAAACTCAGAGCAGAGAAATGCTCTGTCTCAACAGAGCAGGCAGCAAAAGGCTGGAACAGCAGCATGTCTTGTACTTGTCCCAGGTATTAAATGAGTGGCTCCTTATATGCACAGCAACAAACAAAAGAATCCTCTGGTTTCATGCAACAGGGAACAGGCACCTGCACAGTGTGTGTGCACTCAACCACCACTCAGTGTTCCTTATTTCCTAAGCAACAGGGTGCAGAGTAATGGCTCTCTTCAGCCACACGTGCTAAGCCAGAGCAGCCATCTTGTTAGCGCCTTTCAAGCTAGTATAACTGGGAATTAAACATGAAACCAGAGATTAGAGCACAGCAGATTATAGAAGTGCTCATGGAATTACTGCTTGCATGAACTATTTTTTTAAAAACATTACAATTAAATAGTTCAGAATTTTTAGTCTGGCAATAGATACATCCATCAAATAGTAACAGAGGAACATACATTCAAACCTAATGGTGCATGAATTGTATCCACAAGTACTGAACACTGTTTAACAATTTTGTAAATTGTTATGTAATACTTGCAGTCAGCCTGTGGAGTGTTTCAGACTGTTTTAGGCCTCTTTTCTTTCTGATCCCCTTCTTTCCTTTCCTGCTCTGACCTCACTTCTTTCCCAAGCCAGCCATTTCTTACACAGTCTGGGTGAAATGGGGGATTTTCTGCTCAAAGACTAATGTTAACCATTTGGCAGAGATACAGCAGGCAGCAAAACACAAGCAGTGGTGTGGAACTGCTCCCCAGTTTGCAGAGTAACAGTGGAATTGCTCACAGCCTGCCACCACACAGGTGATTTTGGCAAGCTTTTACACTTCGCTGATCTGCCATACCTTCAAAACAACATTCCCAATTAATGAAGCTCATTTAAACAACACTGGCTAAGGGGAGCTTGTGAGCCTAGAGAGGATTAAGAGGTGAGGCATACTGCAAACTCCAACCATTGAGATCTTGTAGCACAAATGAAAGAAGCACTTTCCTTCTCGCTGAGTCAATAATCTCCACTTTTCATCAGCACATCATGCCCACTCAGAGTGCAACATGACATGGGGCCAGATAAGTTTCCCCTTCCAGTGACCTTGAGCGATAACAGTTTCCACCAGGACAAAGTATCAGCATCATTCAAACCTCATTTATTTCATCCTGTCCTGCAAAAACTGTCTGTACTCCCTCCAAGTAGTAACATTGCTGAAAGCAAGAATGTCAAGAGGCAGATCTATCTCCCAGCTTGAAGGACATCTCAGAACAAGAAGAAGAATCCACGTCTGAACCATCTGCTCCTCACTGAAGAAGGGCTGTGAGATCTGCCAGGGGAGCTCTCCTAAAGCACTTTAGTCTCTGCACCAGTCTTTACAGCAGGCCAAGCGGGGCCCCTGCCATCGTGCTGGTCAGTTAGCATCTGTCCCATGCAACTCAGGCTGGATGTTGCATGAAGACAAATAATCCCCCCCCCTTTTTTTTTTTTTAAGGGGGAGGAGCGGAATGTAAAGCATTAACTTAGTGTGATGACCCTGTCAAAACAATTAAATGAATAACAGTATTAGAACTTTATACAGTGAGTGTTTTTAATGACATGGGAGTTAGGAAATAATGTTAAATGTTTCAGCTCAAAGACCTAGTTTCCTGTGTTGGCACCAGCACTAACTCTAAATGTTCATACATCAAGCATTTCCACAGCTTCATTTTAAAGAGAAATTGGGAGACTGATACACTTAAGTCAAAGCTACATCCTGTTCCTGTGTGTGTGAACACAGGGTGCATTTCTGACAAAAACCCACTGTGCTTTCAGTGTGTCTTTAGGGACTTTTCCATCTGCACAAACTCCCTGAAATCTCAACTGCACTGCTATGGATAACATATTTTCAGCAGAAGGATACGGCTTCAAAAAAATGGAGAAAGGTAGTGTTAAAAATGAACATCTCCTCTTATCCTATTTTCCTCAACCCTAACAAATGCATCTCCAAGGTTAGAAGCTTACTGCAGAGTGTATAAAAAACACCGATCATATGAATTAGCATCCATTTACCTAAACAGTTCTAATGATCTGTGCACATGCTCCAGGTATAGGATTGCTCTAAACATGTTCACTGTGGATTAAACTAATGCAACCTCCTTCAAAACCAGGTTGGCTGAGGATATAAATTTATGAACCTCAACTGATGAGTAGGAACTCTTACCGTAACCCAGTGCAACTCAGTCACATCTATAGTCTCAGGCTTTCCACTACAAAGCTATTATTTCAAATTTCAAACCCAAGTTGAAAGGCAATCCCAAGCAATAGGATGAGTTGGCCATGAAGCATTGCCCATTTGATCCTTATCTCTCGGGT
Source organism: Tragopan temminckii (assembly GCA_028571105.1). NCBI lineage: Eukaryota > Metazoa > Chordata > Aves > Galliformes > Phasianidae > Tragopan > Tragopan temminckii. Next base: position 10,053 of record JAOWBP010054042.1, read on the forward strand.
GTGTGCTAAGGTGGATCAAAAAGTTCAATTGCTAATGCAGAACAAAACTTAAAGGGTTGGTCCTTGGTGATTATGAAATTTCTACTGAAGCGACAGCTGTTCATATTCATAGCCTATATCACAGAATCACAGAATGGCCTGGGTTGGAAGGGACCTCAAGGATCATGAAACTCCAACCCCCCCCCCCCCCGGCGGGG
>JAOWBP010054043.1:0-10247 GCA_028571105.1 Tragopan temminckii
TGTCACACCATCAATATTAAATTAATGAAAAATAACTAGAACTTAAGTAGTTCATTTATCCTGTGGTTTGGTAAACCTCCTTTTTTTTACCATTACCTTGTATCTAGCATGAAATACGAGCACTGAATGCAGAATTAATAATTTCAATTATTCACATTTATAGCAATAGCTTCAAAACAGGTTAGTTTTGGTAGGATCCTCCTGTACAAAAGATTGTTCCAATCTTGTTTTCTAAAATTCCTAGAAGCTCAAAATATTGCAAAAGACAGAAAATTAGCAGCCTTTGGAATTCAAATGTTATATAATTTGTACAGAGATTGGTCAAAAGTAATAATATAAGTTATATAATCAATTTTTCAGAGTTTTCATCTCAAGCATATTTCACATTTAACCCTAGCACGTCCTAAATTAAAACAAACAAACAAAAAAAGATTAATGTGATTCTTAAAGATTTTTTAATTTGAAATATCGCTTCAATTAAACATTCATTTCCAATGTTTATCACAGTAACTACATGTTGCAAGAGGGCATCAAGCTTCCTTGCGGGTGTGGCGAAAGAGGTGCAGCCTCCTTTGCTGGTGCAGTGCAAAGGACTTTTATTGTAGGTGCTCAGAACCTTTTATACCCACGCAACATAACAGTTTTCCTGCACAACCAAGACTGGTTACATGTGAGGGCTGGGCGCCTTGTGGGTGTTTATGTCTGGCTCAAGTTATTGTTGAGTTTTACCACTCATCAGCAATACAACGACCTTCTTTATCCCACAGCTACAAAATTCGATTATAGTTGTTTTGCAGTAGATTTAAAACAATTTCAGAGTGTATAGGGGTTATTGCAACGTAGATGGACTAGATGATCTCCTGAGGTCCCTTTGAATCCCTACAATGCTGTGATTATAGCATATGCTTTCAATACTGTGCATATCCATAACTGGTGGCAGGTTTACAAATATATGCCTACGGATAAAGACCAAAAAAAACAATGTTTGTTTAGAGGAGGATTTGATTTCAAATAAAGAAATGCTACTATTCCCAGGATTGTAATCAATCATATCCCAGAAAACTGGGTAAGATAAAGAGGAAATCATTTTCAGTTGCTGAAAAGATGCATGTTGGACTTGGGAGGAATATTTTCTAACTATAAAATGTTGAAATACTGGAAGTACTTCATAACTTGAAAAAAAAACATAGGTAAGGGTTTACTACAGTTAACTTTTTTCACCTAGTAGACTAAGATAATATCTTGAAGTCATTTTGAGTCCTATATTCCTGTGATAGCTCCCAGAAGCAATTCAGGGATTTTTTTTTTTTTCTATTTAAAAATTAACATTTTCTTTTAATATGTTTAGACAGTTGTCTCTCCTTCTGTTGAATTTCTCACACATTTAGCTATATAATAAAGTGGAAATAATATTTGGATTAAAAATACAAACATTTGGTGTTTTCAGATTTTTTTAATGATCAAATGAAAGCAAGTAAATCTCATTTAATGTTTGTGATGTTCCTTCCTGAATTTTCTTTAACAAAATTTGTAAATTTTGACCTTTCAGCTTCCAATAAGTGTTTATGACTTCTTAAACATGCTCCTCTTAAATCATTAGCACACATGTCCAGTTATAATTTCAGCTTTTGACAGTTGTAAGTTATCACTTGTTGCTACAACAGAGAGTAAAGCCAATCTCATTGTCAGTTAAATCATAATCTACTGCTCCACCTTTGTTAAACTGCATGGTGCTCTGTATCCTGAGTACATCCAGTCATCATCAACTGCTTGAGTTTCAGTATTCTAGTCACTGGCTCAAAATTTAGATTTCTTTTACTGACACAAATTTGTGCTTGGACAGGAAGTCTTGCTTGTGCAAAATAAGTTGTACAAGCTTTGTACAATGTACAAAGTTGATGGTCTTATCTGTTGACATGCCAGTCCTTAGCAGTTAATTGTGATTAAAAATGACCTTATTAAAGAAAATTTATCATCTCCTCCATTTTATTTTTTGCGTAAAACTAGGAGAGACGGAGCAATCTCACTTGTTTGAAAAGTCTAGATTGGAGAACCTACCCAGAAAATGGAAACTTCTTGGAGTACCATGAGTAGGACCTGGAATCAGAGAACAAAAAACTCCTTGTGCAGAGAAATATAACACCAAAACAACCAATTCAGCAAGAACCCCTGTTACTGAGGCTGAACAGCAGAATGAATGACAGTCTAAATCCAAAAGAAACAAAACTCTCTAAGAAGTAAAAGTGATTGCAGAGACATAGATATTTTTCAAGACTGTGAAAGAAAATAAGTGGATTAATAGTAGACTTAGTACAAATCATACTTAATGTTTTATTCTTTTCCTCTATGGACGATTCTCCGGAATATGATGATCGTGCAGCAAAAGAAGGATTATGTTATCTGTGTATTATGCTGAAAGTTGAAGGTAATGGTCTATGAATGCACATGAATCCTACCAGTAGACTGTATAGCATGCCTAAAGCATGTGCAGCCAGTATATATGCAATGTAAGAAAGAAACATCTCAGGTAATGCCTAGAATTATACTTCAAACAATGTTACAGAATGGCAAATCCTTCAAGATTTAAGCCTAATGAAATCAAAGATACATGTGATTAAAACTACTACTCAAGTTCTGTCAGTTGTACTGTTAACTTAGTTGGATATTTTTTATGTCATACAGATTCTGCTTATAAATGTCACCACAGGTATATTTGTTCACCCAAATATGCATCAGTAATTGCAAACCTTTGAGCAAAGACCCCCATGGAGGCACTTCAGCTCTGATCAGGATGTCAGCGTGTCTTGGGATTTCAGCTACCCTGGCAGCTAAAATCACAAGCTGAAGATAAGATCCATTCACTAGTTTTTAATAACTCTAAACTGAGGGGGAAAAAAGTCTTCCAGGAGAATAAATAAAGAAGAAATAAAAGCACAAAAACCCTACATTTCTGCAATAAGTTATTCCTTAAATTAAAAGCTACTTCTCAGCAGTATATCTTGAAGTCTTTTATCACAAACATCTCTCATTTTGAATCCAAATTGCCTAGGTATCCTACTGTAAATAGGAATTGTCATTCAATTAATAATAGCTGCTAAGAAACATAACACCATAAAACAGTTATCACAATGTTTGGTTTGCCTGATTTATTTTTGCTGTTTCCCAGACAGTTTAGAATGATGAATTCTTTCTTTTCATTATTCTCTATTTGGAGCTATGCTTCTTATTTACTCTCTCAGGAACACTGAGTTGGCAAAAGGTGAGAAATCACATTTAGGACAATTGAATTATTAAAAAAAAAGAAAAGAAAAAAATCAAACATGATTTTCAACTATAGATGAATATATTATTTCTCATTGTTCCTGCCTTATCCCCTCATATGAATCCATACGAGCTCTTCTCACATAGACAGCATCTTCTTTGTGTAGTTAAGAAGCTGGAATACAGTATAATATGCTAGTCCTTCTTAACTGTGCAGAAAATATTTCTGTGTTACAGAAATATTTTAAATTAAAAAAATAACAACATAAGAAAACAACTAACTGTTCTAAATTTAGTTTTCTGACTAATGTGAGTTTAATATTATAGGACTTGAACATATGTTAAACATATGTATCTGTGGAAAGTTCATTCGTCTGGTCTTTCTTCTATTGTTGACTTCACTGGACTTCAAATTCTTTCACAAATATGATATTTTTTATTTAAGTGGCCCAGTAATCTGAAAACTACCTTATCCTGCAATTACATTTATTCGCTGAGTATAATTTTACAAGGCATTTTTCATACAAATTAGGTCACTTCAGACTCAGTTTCCAAATTCAAGTCAGTCTTACTAATGATTTTAGTCTCAATTCTCTACACATACAAAGCCCCAGTAGTATTAGCAGTAAGTTTGGGACTGGACTTTTTCTGTAGTTCTGCAGGTACTACTATCAATTGAAATCAGTGGATTGAAATTAAGAGAATGTTTAAGGAAGTGGTCATGGTTACCCGTGTTTTAGAAACCAGGCAGGAAATTCTGCAAAGAAAATACAATAGGAAAACAGATGAAGGCAATGTGAGCAGCAAGAACACTACTTATGATTCCCTTCTTCAGTTTTTCTCCTGATGTTTCTACAGTGCATTTGAACTCCCACATAATCCCTCTTTGACTTTATTTTTCTGCCAACTCACTCTGACCATGACATTATTTTGTTTACCTCCTCAGTTCACTATCCAATTTTTGAAACAGAATATAGTACAGGAAATCTAATTTCAGTTTTAAAGGAAACAATGGAAAACGATTACTGTTTTCCCAAGACTTAACCTCAGTTATACCTTTAAAAGAAAGTAGAGATGTGATTTCTCTGCATGACAACAATAACGTGTTTTTGGTTTCACTGAAAAATGTGCACAGCTGTTTACAGACGATGTAACTTTCTCTTATGCTGCTTCTCAACAGAGAAGCCAGCTTTGTAGAAAATGTTGCCAGGACTAACCTGCTGTAAAGCTTGAGAGAAGAAGCACCTAGAAGTCAAAAGTCTGTGTTCAGAGTAAGTTTTAGACTATTGGCTTTGTAGTAAATAGAGAAAGGAAAGTGAATAAAAGAATAAAGTAACATTCAACCAGGAGTCATGTAAAATATTTCAGTTTGTTGGGAAGGCTGTTTTAAAAATATTATTCTCTATTTTACTCATGGTCACGTTTGTTAGAAAAAAAGGAATTACCGCCTTCTTCCTATTATCCTTAGGGATAGGCAGCAATGAAATGGGAGGTTGAAACTGCATGCTCAGGAAATATGTACGAGTAGACTCCCGCATTTTGGATGAATGAAGATTTTGGGATGTTTCCACTACAATTTCTCATGGAGGGCTTCAGGCTGCTGTGATTTTAGAAGTTTGAATCCTTCTCTTAAATCCAATGGTTAGACACCCCTGCATATTTCCTAAGGTTCCCCATACAGAAACACACTGGTAAGTATGAGTAGCTAATTACATTGTCTGATTCAAACACATATTTAAAAATAATCTATAAAAACACATTTATTACAAACTAAAAAATATGTAGGAAGAATTTAATGCGATTTTCTAAATTCCATATCCATAAATTTGTTTTTCTCATGTTTTCCATATGTTTTCCATAATGTTTCCTGGTCTTGTTTTCTTTGTTTTTACAGGAAGATAGAAGAGGTCTTTTGGTCTACTTGCCTATTTCCTTTCTTGAAATCATAGCAGAAGTTAAAGTTCCTGCCTATGGGAAGATTATGTACCTGTAACCTCTGTGAGAGTACTAAAATAAGCACAGCTGCCCCTGTTATTCACTATCTGCTGGTAAGGCTATGAATGGATGCTGGGAGTCTTGCTAGCATCTCAACAAGATGCACTAGTATTTAATATCATGACTTTTAATATCATGACTTATGATGTTATAAGAAGTATTGTTGATGCTGATTTGTCATATGTCGCATCTTCCAAGCAGGTAATGTGTTTACATATATCAACACCCACATAGTGAATATGCCATTGTATTTCATGCAATACTGGAATTTAGCTGTGCTGAGGGTATACACCAACTTTTTAGCAATGCACAGTAATACAATGAAAACCATCTGTTAAAAATGTGATAAGACTTTATGCAGTTAACCTGCAAAATGTTATTTGCCTGTCTTTTTCAGTTTTTCTGTCTATTCACTACTGGAACATGTGTAGTAGTATTCTGTAACTCACTGAAATAGGAAGCACAGTATTGAAACTAGCCTGCTATCACAGAAAGATTATTATTGTGCTATTTTAGCAAAATAAATTTCAGAGCAATTGAGAATGATGCTACGTGGTTATCCTTGACAGCCAATTCAGAATTTAGTAGCTTAAGTAGCAATACTAACCCCAAGTATATGCTTGCTCTTGTGGTTTGAGGAAAGTAGTTAGCCAGAAAGTAAGTTTTCTGTAAGCAACTGTGTATAGTTATGCTAGCTCATTAAAGCAATCTCAACGAAATCAGTCAGACAGAAAGCTAAAACATTTTAAGAATGAAATGCACTCAAAAATACTGAGTATTGTCTATAACTTTTTGTTTTCTATCTTTAAATCTAAATTCCAGAAAATAAAAGATAATGTGAATAGTGGTAGCTTTTAAGGAGTGATACCCCTAGTAATCAAGGACACATGGAAATTGCTGGGTCCCTCTCACTTGGGAATGTTTAAAGCCTTTTTTTTTTTCTTTTTCACCAAATAAATTAGAGTTGCAAGAATCTATTTTTCTTTTCAAATTCTTCTGCCAATTTCGTCAAACAAACAAACAAACAAACAAACAAAAAAACAAACAAAAAAACACCATGACTTCATTCTGCTTCAATAGATCAATCAAGTCTTGAGATGTAATGCAGAATCCAGAGTTCATGAGTAGGATAACACATGTTGTACCATAAAGGAAAGTTATAAAAATGAAACTTCATACTTATTTTATAGTTAAAGCAAGCTATATCAATACTAGTTGTAAGCTTTTTCAAAAATCCTCCGGTTTCATGACTGCCAGAACAGAAGTTTAATGCAAGTCTACACAAAATGCAATGAAAGCTCACTTTGTAATACAGTTGAAAGAAATGGTTATTTACATTCATCTCTGTTTAACATATGGAAAGAGAACAAGACTAAAAAGAGAGCAAGCATGGCATTATAAAATAATTTCAGATTGTTCTAGCTACGTTTTCATAAGACACTGCAAACACGAGCTTTGCTTCAAGTAGCCTGCAGACTTTAAAAATTAGTAATAATACATACTACTTGATGGAATTAGGTCTTCAAACTGTTTTGAGAATATTTCACTTAAAAAAGAAAAAAGATTTTTACATTTTCTTTTAACTTGAGCCCAGTAAAAGGACATCTACAAATGTGAGTTACAAAACGAGAAGAGCATTTTCCAGTAAGCTTATTACTTGCAAAGGTCATAGGTTTTTCTCATGGACTTTGGCAGTCTACTGAAAACCAAGGGCCCTAATCTTTCAAATTTTATCATGTAGTCTCGATATCATTGTTGTGCATTCTGTTGAAGTAATAAATTATTGTTATGCTGGAAAATACATAGGCAGGTATTTACAGATGTTGACTAATTACATAGAAGGATGGATTGGTAGATAAAAAGAAAACATGCATCCATGTGCTCAGGCGTACTAAGTGGTGTCATTCTAGCAAATTTCTGAGAGAACTAGTTTATCTATCTAAGAAGTGACAGATCTCAATTTTACAGGCTCCCTGATAAACAACAAGACCTTTATTCAGCTAAAAACAATTGACTTAATCCTGAACATGTAACAGGAGTGGCAGGATCTTTTTGCCCACTAAATTCTATTGCAAATATCATAGAGGAGATAGCATTCCTGATCTTGTACATAATTTCTTTATATACGATGAATTGTATAAGTTCCAGCCATTTAAATGTGAAATGAAATTCTTGTATCTTATAATTTTTGGATAAGAAAGTAATTCAGGGACACTGGACAACTAATGATTAATGTTTGTGATGCCTATACATGTACCTCTCAAGGGTAAATTTTCTGCATGATTCATTATTAATGGAAATTGCATGCCTAACTCCCTGTACACCATGCAGAAAATGTGTTTCTTTACATCTATCATGATGAAAAAGTAGGAAAATAAATATTTTCCTTTTTGAAATTATATTCAAAGTATCTCTGATAAGAAGCTAATAAATATGCAAAATAGCTGAAGAGCAAAATAAGTAAAAGTGGAAAGAGGTTCTAGCAACAAATTTATTCTTGACACAATAAGGTGATTTGCAAAATCTTAATGTAAATGGAAGTCTAAGAAGATATAACCTAAAAGAATGCTTTTAAAACACAGAGTATGTTTTCTTTTTTTCTGCTGTAGAATTATATAAAGCTTACATAAAACATAATGTGCTTAAAAGTATTAGAGAAACAAAAAATCCTAGATCATGATTTCCCTACCTTTCTGGAACACAATGAGAAAGCATTTATAGAAAATAAGTTATAAAACCACAGTGTTTTAATAAATCTTGGTGTGAAGGAGCACCTTGTTTAAGAAAAATTGTTGACTATTGATCACACGGGTCTCTCTTTAACATAGTGGTAATTATAAATAATTATTACAAGCATTTAGTTTCTGAATAGCATTGCTGAAATTTGAAATACAAACTAAACCTTCTTGTTGCCTTACATAAAATAATTCAGTCAAATAATTGCAAGTTAAGTGTCATGAGATAAAAGAATGTCATTTAACAGATACAAACTACAGTTTCTTGTAAGTCCTATCACAGTGTTAAGAATAGCATCAAGTATATGGCCTACAAAAAAATGCATCTTTAAACTTATAAAATATTGTGTATATTAAATATAATATATAGTAAAAAAAAAAAAAACATAGAGGAAGGTAGAAATAATTCCCAGGAAAAAAAAAAAAAAAAAAGTAGCAAGTAGTAGAAAGAAAAGCAGCCTCAGAAGGTGGGCTACTCTGGGACTGAATGGAAACAAAAAAAGCTTATTGTATGCTCACAAGGAAATGGATGTGTAAACAAAGATATGACAAAGACTTTGGTGATGCAAAATTAGTCAGAATAGTCAAAGGTAAACTGATTCCTAACACTTAAAGAACAATATCAGACAAAATAACTGGTAGTAAAATAGTAACTGGAATTCAGTATCAGTAAATGCAGAAGAAATATGTGTGGAGAAGCAAAACAAAATGAAACAATCTGTCCCTTTTCTTCTCCTACCCCCAAAATACATACAAAAATACACTGATGTGAGCAATTTCCATTCAGGAAAAGTATCACGTAGTCATTGCCTCTATTTCTGTTGATACAGTGATGGTGACTGTCAAGTAGCAAAAAAGCAAAAAAACTTAGAAAAAGTACTGAGAAAGGATATGAGGACAAAACAAAATCACAATATGCTACTGTATGAATGTATACCTGCCCATACTGTCTCAAATGCTATCTATCTAGCCACTCCTCAAAAACTATATAGAAGTGGAAAGGACATAGTGTGTGTCATAAGAAGACTGTACGTACAGCATGCTTTCTTATCAAAACCAGGCAAAAAAGAATGGAGCTTTTTAGCCTGGAGGAGAAGAGGGAAGGAATGCTTGTCCAAGATACAAGGAAATCTTGAAGGGCTGATGAAACTGAGTAAAGCGTTACTCATTGAATTTAGCAGGTGATAGGCTTAAAAAAAAAGAACAAGAAGTGGCTTAATAAAAACAAAAGAATAATACTTCTAACACAATCAAAACCATGGGTGATTTTGCCAAAGAATAGACAGATACAGAAAAAGATATCCATTGAGACCATGTTAACATGATGGTTTTAATATAATATCCATCTCAGGAAATTCCTACATTGCTAATTTTTTTTACAGCTGAGGGAACACATTTAGAGAAAGATCATCGTATTGTCAGCCTTACCCAATATTCACTGAGCAGGCATTTACCACTGGTCATTATTGAGGCCAGGAGACACATGGATGGAACACTGAGATGACATAATTTGGTAATTCCTCTATTTGAGGTTAAAAAAATCAGACAGTATTCTTACATTATCTGTTTTTATTCAAGCCTGAATTTTTAATTTCTTTAATTTATGAACAATTTATATCTTCCAGCACTGTACAGTTATGAAGTTGCTGAACTAACAGATGTTGACTACATCTAGTCATAAATTAAGTGCACGCATAATTATCAACAATTAAATGAAACTTCTGATAGATTCCATTGGAAAAATCCCATCAATGGTTCCTAGCTATAGATGCTTAAAGCATTTCTGGATGGATTTCACTACCAAGCAAAGTAAGAATGGCATATTATTCTGTAAATAATGCTGTATATCCATATGAGTGACTATCAAAATCTGCTACATATTGTAAACCTATTGCCGACTTGATTCTTGGACTATCTGAGGAGCATTTGGAGCATTATTACCCTAAGGGAAATTCATATATCTCACAAATTGTGTTAGATGCTATTCAGGAACTTCAGTGCTTTCTTACAATCCTCCTATGCAGTTTTCAAAGCTTGCATGTCAACAGACTAAAATTGTGAATGTGTTAGTAGTTAAAGTGTATGTTAGCAAATGAATGTGTTAGCCAAAAAACAAACAAATAAACAAACAAACAAAAATCAAAGAAGAAAAGCAAATCAAATGAAAGTAACATGAGCGCGGCCAGCAGGTCGAGGGAGGTGATCCTCCCCCTCTACTCTGCCCTGGTAAGGCCTCATCTGGAGTACTGTGTCCAG
>JAOWBP010054044.1:0-10247 GCA_028571105.1 Tragopan temminckii
CTGAAGCATTGTTTGAAAGAGAAAAGGAGGCAATCAATGTCTGGTAAAATGTAGTTGATTGGGATTTTTGTTGTGTTAATTACAAACAGTGCAAGAACCCTTCCTCCAAAGGTGATATCTATATCCTGGTTCCTGTGTGATCATCAGCATACACTCAGTGATCAGAATCCTAGGTTTAAGGTCTCTGTTTCTATTGACTATGATTGCTTCTAGTATTTACTTTAGGATAACTGTTGTGTGGTTTAGAAACCCTTCTGAACTCTGTACAAATACTGTATGACTCTACTTCATTGAGATGTCATTTAACTCTTAAATTCAAGATAGCACTTTTTCTTATCAGGAAACAGATACCCTTTTCTCGAAGAGCAGATGTGGCAGGAAGCTACCACAAGCAGCAGTCTCTAAATGTATTTTTTTTCTTAGATTTTAACTTACTTAAGATTAAAAATATCCTGGATAGGACGTAGGTCCCGTGAGTTCAGATTTTCCCTACATTAACACCTACGTTATATTAACATCAGTAATGTGCAACAGATATTGCAGGAGGGTGGCAGGGAATCGATTGTAAAAAGTTCAAAACAAATTCTTTTGGGAAATGTTTGGAATCCAGTACTGTGAAAATTAGAGTATTTGATATCTTCAATGTATTCCTCAGTCCTAATACTCCAAGATGATAGAAATTCATTTCAATTTAGTTTAACCTGAAATGAGCTATTCTGTAGTCCATGTGGAGGAAGATTTGTATCTGTTTCAAGGAGTGTCCTTTTCTAATAAATACCCTCTCATTGCAGCCTTCCTAACTTGCAGAAAATGTTAGGTTCCTGGGCGATATAAATTCAGTATGAGCTTTTATTTTGAAAAAATGCTTTTATTTTGAAAAAATTGCTTTCTTCAGAGATTTAGAAATGTCTGTAATTAGCTTCAGGTTTTGGGTATAATTTGGAGGAGGGGAAAAAAGCTTAAAAACAATGTCCTTATCTGAAATGTCCACATCTGAAATGTCAACTCTTCCTTGTCTTCAGTGTGTTGGCAGAAAAATTCCATGCATAAGGGAAGTTCAATGTATGATAATCCATTTTATGGTTTTGCCTGGAACACAGGAATTTATATATATGCGCACACTGATAATATCTTAACTAGCAGAGTCTGCACTAAATTGATCAAAGTTTGAGAATAAAGAAATTGCAAACTGCTTCCAGATTTGGTAGAAAGGAGTAGAATAATCAGGAATCACAAAACAGCTCAACAGCTGCTTCAAATGAGAAATCTTAATTACAGGTAAGAGATAAGTACATTTTCTCCCACTGTTCTCAAGTAGGATGGTTGCATCTTCCTCTAGTACGGCAAATATTGTTCTGCACTAGCTGTAGTTCAGAAAGCTCTGTTCATTACTCTCAATCTTGTAAAATATTACTTTCCCTTTTGAAAATCTTTTTTTACTCTCTTCCTTATTTACATTAATGCAAATTAGTCACTAATGCACTGAAACTTGATATTAGATATATCAGCTTATGAGGAAACATTGAGAAAATATATCACAATCACAGAATGGCCTGGGTTGGAAGGGACTTCAAGAATCATGAATCTCCAACCCTCCCACAACAGGCAGGACCGCCAACCTCCGCAATTATATTTATACATTCAGCAGTGCAATGCAAATTTTGCAAGAACTGATGTTCAGTAACTAGTATAGGGAAATACAGATTTTAAACGTTGAAGATTTTGAATGTCAATAGTATTCTTTCAAGCTATCTTTTGCAGTTTCTTTTGTCTTTCCTACACTTGTTCTAGCACTTTTTGAGCAGCAGCAGTACTTTCTTCTTCAGACAGAACATGTTACTACATCGAGCATGTTAGTTTTTGATAGACAATTTCTTGTATAACAAGTTTCAACCAGTAGACCGATGCACTAGTGTAGCCCCATTGTACCTTAGAAAATAAGTGATACAGGAGATAGAAGTTATACGGAATACAGAATAAGGAATACTGATAAGGTTGAAAAGTATTAATAAGTTGAAACTCAGTTTGTTGTCACTCTGTAAAAACTGTATTTATATTAAGTCTAAATATCACTCCAAAGCAAAGGCATGAAATAATATTATCAATGCAAAAAGAGTATTCTGATGCTTATTAAACTGTTCTTTGCTTTTAGGCATTGATCTATCTTAGAAGGAAAGTTAAAGAATATATTATTTTTGTTGCTCTTGATCTTTTTGTGAATGATCTCTTTCATTTTTCCTTCTTTCCATAGCCATAAAATTATGAATTTGTCTACAAGAAGACTTCTCAAACAAGTACTTTAATCATGAAGAAATACCATATCAAAAGAGGATTTGATTCCATTTTGTTTTTCCATTTTTACAGTTGGAAGATGATGGGAAGCTGTTCTATACCCTTGATGATGGTCATACCAGATTTACAGATCTCATCCAGCTAGTGGAATTCTACCAACTTAATAAAGGAGTGCTACCTTGCAAGTTAAAACACTATTGTGCACGAATTCCTCTTTAACCAAAGCATCTGTTTCTTCATCAAAGGGAAGGGAAGATACCAGAATACTTTTTATCCTCAAGGCAGTTTGTGTAGTCAGAAGGGTAAAAATGTTACATTTAAAGATTCAAAGTTTTAGCTACCAAAAAGTATAAAGTACATTCAATATAGATAAGAACTTTGTTTGTGATTGTCAAAGCAAAATAACTCCATGGTTTTAAAATACATATATATTATTTCCTATGTAATTCTTTAGTGTTGTCTTGGACTTTTTTTCTTTTTTCCAAATGTAAAAGTTTTTGTTTTTTTTTTAAATGATATTGTGTATCTTCTACAGAAATATAACTGAAGAGAAATTCTTTGTTCTTAGTTTTTTTTTGTCTTTTCGTTTCTTATAGTTTCTACTCATCACATAGAAAAACAAAATTTATTGTGGTAAGGATAAGCTGAACTGCACATTTTACTTGTAAATAAAATGAGTAAATATTTTGCATTATATTTTTGAATGCTACTTTGAGGTTTATCATTCAAAAAGCAAAAAAATCATTAAAACTACTTATAACTGGTTGGCTGTATTCAATTGTGCTATTATTTAAAAATTATTTTTGTCCAACCTAATGACTAGATTGACACCTTTATACAAAGATGGAGCATTTTTTTCCTTGGTTGTGATGTGTATAAATATGCATAAAGAGGTACACCTACAGTCTCTAACACATATACCCCTGTTAAGTACTGTGGCTTGTTTTAGAGCTGAGAAGGGAATCAACTTCCTTGGCCCTTAAAATGAACAAATAAAGGTGAATACAATGATTTTTTTCTTTTTGCTGAAAAACTGTCAGAAATGCATTTGCAGTTGGTTCCTTGCTTACTTTATTATTTACTACAAAATTACATTTCAGTATAACTACAAGTCAACCAGTCTTGCCAGGTGTTCCAATTATAAAGACCTGTTAAAGTGGAGTGAAATTTTGAACCATAGCATTAGAAATGTTTTCAGTATCTGTATTTTGAAAAAGATGCAATACTTCTGCATCCTTGCACAAAGGCTTAAGTGGAATGGAGCTTGAATTGAAAGATGTTTCCCTGTCCTGATGCTTTGTTATTCTGTAGGTTTGATCTTATTATGAGGGTCCAAGACCTGGCCCTGGGATAAAGCCTGTAGTGGAAGGTAGTGCTTAGAGATGGACCATCATGCTGAATCCTGGCCCTGTGTCCATTCCTGCTTTTGTTCTCTTATCATCAGGCACACCAGGTATTCTGCTGCAGGAGTTAGTGGGGAGGGAAAGTGAAGGAGGCCTCGCCAATGGACCCAAGATACAGTAGTGCCAGTGCACATCAGCTGGCAGGGTTGTGTAAATGGGTGCATTAGAATATGGTCTATGGTTTAGTTACTGTGCGCCTGTGGAAGGCAATCATAATAACATAATGCTGTGATACTTAATTTACTGACTTGATCCACACATCACTGACCTTTTCCTCTGGTATGCAAATAGAGTTTTTAAAGCTCATTAAAAAAGCAACTCTTCATAATGTGTACCAAAGATGCAACATATGTGGTGTCTGAGCTCATTACATTAGAAATGCCTTGTAAAACTCTTCACAGACTAATAAATTTAACTCTTAAACCTTGAATATAATTTCAAATTGTAATTACAAAAATGTAGTATTAATTAAAACCTTTTCAGATTTATTTTAGCGACGGGATTTCTTCTGAGGCCCTGTATTCTTTCAGAAATTGGCATAGAATAAAGAAAATTGTTGCATTCCCATTTTTCTGATCATCTGACAAATGAAATGAGTTGTCTTCTGTAGTCTGTCTGGACACGTGAAAGCTTTGTCATCATTTCCTTTTGTATTTACGTATTTGCCAGTACAACTGGCAGAGAAGCTAACCACTCAGTAAGTATGTATCTTTTCACCTTTAGAAAGGTGAATGTGAGAACTATTGAGAGACATCAACCATCAAGAATCCTTGCCTGCTTTCTTCTGTTTTCATGAGTGAAAAAAAAAAACAAGACAAGTCAACACATAAAATGCAGTATTGCTTAATGAGCATGGGTATTGGACATTTGAAAGAGTTTTTAGCTGGCAAGTATTCAAAGCACTGTTACCCTATAAAGTGTTGCCTTCTGCATTCTGACAGGTCTTTTAATTAAAGTCTAAACTGAAATCTTGCTAAGAATACAAAATCCTTTTTTTTTTTTTTTTTACTAAAAAAAAAAAATCTGCATACATTTCCTGAAATGTGTGGTTGTTTATGACTATACCGAAATAGTAAAACTAATAAATCTTGGTTGGTTGGTGTATAAATGAGTTAACAGGCTACCTGTACGTTTCAGTGTTACTGGTGAAAGCAGCATGGAAGAAGTAGTCTTACTAAAAAAGCAAGAAACACACAAAAAAACCCACACTGATATCCTAGAATACTTGAAAACATGCTAAGTGGTACAGGTGGTCGGTGTATGACTTACAAGATCTTTGCTAGCAACCACTATTTTCTTGTCAGAAAAATGGCAAGTTTTTTATATCACCCGGTATATGTTTGACCATAAAGTTCTTTGAGGGTGTGGGCAATGCTGTTCAAACAGAATTTCAGTATGTTACTGTGGCTTCTAATTAGGAAGAGTACACTTCTTTGGTGCCCACCTTCACAAAGAAAATTGGCTAATCAGGAGTTGTTAACAGCTCAGGGTGAAATCAGTACTATTTTGGGCAGACTGGTCTGTCTCCACCAGCTAACTTCTCTGTAAAGTATGGACAATTTTATGTCTACCTCCCAAAAGATTTAAAGACCTTTAAAAAATAATAATAAAAATTATATATATATATATATATAATTACAATTGATATTGTTTGGAAAGTTTTATTTTAATATACAAGAGATATGTTTTTATCTTTACTCTGGGGAAGTCAGAGTCTACAGGCTTAAACTAATTAGAAAAAAATCAATGTCAAACTAGGTTTGAAGCATATTTGAAAAACACTTCATAATTTCTTCAGATTTCAAAATGTAGACTTCTGCATGTATCTGTGTAGTGCAGTGCCAGGAGGAGAGAGGCTTGCCATGCAGAAGTACCAGAAACAGTGTAACTGTGCAAGCACATCTTTCTATCTGGGCTAATTAGCCCTGCAGCGGTACACTCTGGAAGATGTGAGCTAGTTCAGAGATTGCTCTAAAGCACGGCGTTGTATTTGTTGGCATGCCCTTTGTGCTTTAGCTTCCAGTCTTAAAATCTTTTTGGCTCGAAGGAGATTAAAAGTTAATTCACTGGTGTTTCATAATATACATAATATACGTATATACATATACAGCCAGAATTAAGGTTCCATGGGCAGCATTAAATGACAATTTTTAACTTCTGAATGTTTTTACTTAACAATCTTATTAAGTCACTTAATGAATTTTTAGACGTATAACAAGCCTTCAGTTCATCAAACTAAACGTTTTGAAAGAGAGCTTTAACCCATTAAATAAAAGAGGATTACACATGTAACTAACTACAAGTGGGGCCTTTCGAGGATAATTGAATTTCTGTCAAATGTTGTCTGTTACATCCTGGTTACGGAATTGTAGTATTTTGTGTTTCCCTGGGGGTAGAATTTCTCTGCAGTGTATGTGGCCTTGGGGCATCTTAATTTTAAGACACAAATCAGGTTATTTTAAAGAAATTTATTTTTTTTTTTGCTATGTTGTTTTTTAAAGTTAGTTGTCTTCATCTAAATAAAAGCCATTCCTTAATATTTAACTGTTTTGAGCTATTTCATACCGTAGCTTGCAAATCAGTTTACCATTTGTCACATAGTTTTTATTACCTTTATTGTTTTATTTTAGAAAAATACAAAGCAGCATATAATTCACATACATTTTTCCTTGGTTAATAAAATAATTATTTTATGACTGTTGTGATATTTGAAACTTCTATTATTTACCACAGTAGTACATTTTTTTTCCAATTTCAATTTTGTAGCTGTGGATTTCACTGAAATCCTCAAATATGAGATATGCCCGATTACTTGAGCATACTTGCAAGCTTTCAGAGGTTTAACACTTATGGGCTATGCATAATCAATGTGTATGATAGTGCAATTAATGTTAACTTTAATGAAGTGCATGAATATTTAAAACTTAATGAATCTGACTTTACACTGTGCTTTACAGCCCCATTCACACACGTGAACAGTGTTGACTGTTGGCCTCTGGATGTCAGCAGTGTATCACAAAATTCCTGTCATCAGCCACTGTTTTTCTGCTGCCTCCCAGAAATATCTGTGACTTGTGGTCTCTGCACACCTCCAGAACACCCAGTGCTTTTTCCTCTTATAAATTATTCACTTTCTCTGTACCAATTAGTTCTACCAGTTGCTAGGTTTGTTATCAAGTTAAGCTCCAAGACAAGAACCTGAACTCAATGAGTGATTAAAAATTTATTAGCAGAGATGATTAAATATGCAGATAGTCTGTGAAGCTTGTTCTTGAAACCATTACCTTTTTAATACTAATGATTTGTATAATTAATTTTAAAAAAGCCTGAAAGTCTTTTAGGACATAAAAGGAAAGAGATTAAACGCAGAGGAGGCAGTGAACCTGAGTATTAAAACAGCTCATTCACACGTATAGGCAATAAAGTGATTTCCTTACAGGGATAGTTTGTGCTTTTTCCCCCCCTCTGCTAAGTTGATTATTTTATTAATCTTTCAAGCATTTTGGGAAAATTCGATCCACTAATGAGCTGCATTTTCAAAACAGAATTTTGTGACTAACACTAATAATAATCACCATTCCTCTATACCTTAGAGTTAAAAAATGCAGTTTCTGTACCAAAATGCAGCTTCCGCTGCATTTAGGCATATGCTCAATTTAGGCATGTGTGTGGCACTGGAGTTGCCATGGGAACCGCTCAGGTGAGGCCTAAGGTGTGGGAGCACAGGGCACAGGAGCAGCAGGCTGATGGGCAGCACTGTGAGGCAAAGTTAGCCAGAGAGGGGCTGTGAGACGAGGCCATTACTCACAGCTGTGCTTGGGGCACATTTTGCACATTAGGAACATTTTGCACATTAGGCACATTTGGGATGGGTAGCAGAAGGGGCTTTCCGGAGCCCGTGTGAGGGGCACATGGCCAACAGGCTGGCTAGACTAGCGGTGGAGGACATGTTGGCTCCCCTCCCGTAGTGAAAATAAAATAAATCACTTTATTTCCCATTAAGGGAGTAACTAGAGAAGAGAGGTGGTGGCCCTTGGGGCCTGGCTTTTTCTTTCCTGAGGGAAAAGAGCCCCAGTAGCAGAGCAGCTGTGGTGAGGGAGGCTGTGGGTGCCCAGCTGTGGGTTTTGAGGGAGCCTCATGGCTGGAGCCAGACAGTGCTGGTGGCTTTGTGAGGCCTGCCAGCATGTGCTAGTTTGTGGTCACATGCAATATATTAGATTGTAATAACCTTGTGAGGCAGGATGGAATGTGACAAGACCTCTATACAGTCCAGGGCTGTGAGCTGTGGTCCTTGTGGATTGCTACCAGTGGGATAGGTAAGAGCAGCCCTGTGGGCCCTTAGTCCCATTCCTAGCGGAGCAAGTGGGACTCTTGGCTAGGGGGAGGGAGTTCTGAAGCTGCTGGTGGCCTCATGTTTTTCTCCCTCTTTCCTTTCAGCTCTGCTTATTCACTGACCAGCACAGCTCTACTGAAGAGTATGCCTGAGGGATGCTGCTGTGGATGAAGTGTGATCTAAGGTAAGGCTTTGTCTCCAGCATTTTCTGGGGATCCCTCTTTCAGTGGGCCTTGAGGAAAACAAGCTGCTCTGAGCAGCTTAGGAGCTGCCCCTGCCACCTGTTTTGTCCTGGAAATCATGGAGTGACCCATCAGCTGGCACTGATGAGCTGCAGGTGCTGGAGGCTAGCCTGGGAACCTGGAGAGCCTGCCTGTAATAGGGGTCTGTGATTGGGGTGGAAAGGAGATGTGAAGGTGGTATGCATCAACTGGAGCAGTGTAAACAGTAAGTGATATTATTTTGTATTTTTTTTTTTTTCTCTCTCACGAAGGTTGGTTGGCTTTAGAGGTTGATACATACCTTCTGTGCCACGCTTTTTTTTTCTTTTTCTTTTTCCTTGTTCTGTTTATAAATTACAGTGCCTTTATTTTCAGGTATTAAGCTCTGGTTAGTATGATTAGGCTTCAGTTATGGCAACCAATGTTCCCAGACCTGACTGAAGTAGACAGCAGAACTGGAGCAGAGCCTTTTGTAGAGAGGGACTCAAGGCAGATATTTATATTGCTGTCACCATTGAATTTGTACAGCTAGGATCTTGCAGCAGAGAATATATCCAAGTAAAAACACTCGTTTTTTATCCAAATACCGTACCTTTTGGTGGCTTGAAACTAGACTGTGACCTAGGAACTTCCTTATCAGAGCACAGTCCTGGAGGCATTTCTCTAGTCCTAGGGAAGATGCGTCAAGTCAGATATACAGCTTTCTTTTTTTTGCTTTCTTCTTGCTCTGAGCTAAGTTGAAACGCTACTTTACACAAATTTAGTTCAGCCTTCCCTTTTATGCCAGCTACCTAGTTGGGAAAAGAGAAAGGGCACAGCAAAGATCGTTCCTTAGAGTAAGCAAGTTGGTAGAAAAAAACTGAGAGGACAGTGAATGAGATTCTTCCTTCTCTCTTCCTTGTGGCTGAAGCTGAGCATGTGAATGAGCCCTTATTCTGACTTTCCTGAATATCGGGTAGGTTGAAGTGCTCCCAAGTAGGATCAGGAGTTTGGATTTTTTGTTGTTGTTTTTAGTGCTAACAGAAAATTTCTGATGTGGAAAAAAATCTTAAAATGAAGAAAAAGAAACTAATAATTTCAAATGGCTCTTACCACGCTATAGGATGCAGTTGTGGGAACATACACAAAGATTTCAGACTTTATTTATTTGCTGAAAAAATGTATTTGTTAAATTTTAGAGAATTCTGCAATTGCCACAATATCTGCAGTGTATGCTAAATATTTATGTTATGAGAGAAATCATGGAAAAATATCTTCTGATGATGGATGTGAGGTCAGCTATTCAAACTAAAATTCTCTCTCCTCAGTTACATGATATAGGGCTGTGGTGCTCAGACCATATGCAGAATTAGCTATTTTTAGGCATTTAAGGGAAATGTAAAGGAGGTGATGTGTGTAGGAGAGTGGAAGGGTAAGTTAATTTTAAGAGATATTAACATTTGGAACAAGATATACGTCATCAGAGTGATTTTTTTTTTTTTTCTTTCTAACCCATGCATGTAACATACAAAGGGGTTCACTTGTGTGCTGAACAATTAATGAAGTCCTTACTCCTGAAAGGATGTGTGTGCTTGTTTGTGTGCTGTATATAATGTGAAGGATTTCAGTATGCTCAAGATAATGTGTGTAAGTGTTGGCAGGATCAGAGTCAAAGATGTCAAAAATAACTTGGAGGGCTTGAGGAAATTCACGAAGTGTAATAAGGTGATGCTTCACTTGGTTCTAAAGTAGAAATTGTAGCTGATATTACATTTAATGATGGACTGTGGTCACTGGGTTCACTATGACTGAATAATACCAATATTTTGAGGTAAATGAAGAGAGTTGTATGAAGTTGAACTAAAAGTTAGGGGTGCTTTTCCTCATCCATACTTGTACACTGATATTATGATTTGCACCTATTATCCTGTATTGCATGATTAAGGGGGGGGAAAAAAAAAGCACACACAGACACAAACCAGGCACCTTCCCAACACTTAAAAGAACAAACCATCCCTC
>JAOWBP010054045.1:0-10247 GCA_028571105.1 Tragopan temminckii
GGTGGGGGGTGGGGGTGGGGGGACTCTGTGCCCTCTTAAAAGTTGTTTGGGGAAGTGTCTGCTGAAACTTCTGGCTCTTTCTTGAGGATCTCCAAGGCAGCAGAAGCTTATCAAACTGCTCTCACTTATCGGACATCTGGCCTTGAGCATAGGTGTACACTTGGTGTTCGCAAGGATGGAAATTGGGTTTTAAAATCTTAATTTCTTCTTTCTTTCATAGAAGAATGACTTAACAGATGTGAATGAAACTCTGGCTTGTCAAAAAGCATCCATATGTATCTGAGTTCAAATTCAAAATGACTTATTTACATCTGCATGTAATGCTCTTGTGGAAAGTGTAGGACATAGTCTGAAGTAATTATAAGGAACTCTATTATGCGACTATCCAATCTTTACTGAGTTGCCCCAACTTAGTTTTGTTCTCTGAGAGTGTAAATATTCATGCTGATCTACCAGAGCTCAAATCACAACTGTAGCTGTGACAATGAGCTTTGATCATGGTGTTGCATGGTGCTAAACAGCTTAATGCTGATAATGTGAATGTGGTGCTCAAATCCTGAAACTTTTTTTTTTTTTTTTTTAATAGGGGTCGGTGCATGACCTCTGGAAGTAGTGTTTCAGGGTATGAATTTGTTCTGAGGGTGCTTATGGGAATCATAGAATCATAGAATGGCTTGAGTTGGAAGGGACCCCAAGGATCATCAAGCTCTAATCCCCCTGCTGCAGGCAGGGCTACCAACCTTTGTATCTGATATTAGCCCAGGTTGCCCAGGGCCACATCCAACCTTGAACACCTCCAGGGATGGGGCATCCACAGCAAAACTATGGCATGAAAGCCCTTTGTGGCTTTACAAATTGTGACCCATTAGCTACATTATTCACAGTACAATTGACAAAACTTCTAGTGATATTAGTGATACACAAATATACTAAAAAGAACGTAGGGAATTAGAGATTGAATATTATGGTTGTATACTTTCAATTCTATCTAATTTATGCACAATGAATACACACTTTGCATCATCTATTTATGTGTAATCAATCCCTATCCTAAACAACAGTCCAATGTGAGGAACTGTAATGCAGAGAAAAAAAAAGCTTGAGATGAGGAAAGCATATTCGGATTTGGATAAGTTTCTCCATAATGCTCTCTTTATGAGTAACATCTTTGAGAATTGATACAAGTCAAGTGAACAGCATGCCCCAGATACAATTTTCCTAACCACCGCCTGTGCAGCTAAGCAAAGCTGGCAGTGACCCTGCATTGTTACATGGGCAGTATTTCCTGCAGGATGCATTGTTATTGGGCACAGACAGTGATTTATTCCTAACCTCAGGCATACAAACTATAGAGGATTGTTTTTTCACCTTCAGAAAACTTCCTGCAGTACCTGACCCAGCTTCTCACTGATGTGCTGGGTAGATGGTGACGCATTTCGCCATCTGGTCATGGTGCTTGTGTCCATTTCAGAAGGGAGTTCTGACTTAGTAGGAAGGGCTTGTGCTCAGCTTCCTTAGAACAGATTGTGCCTGCTTTCATAGGAATTATAGCAAAATGGAATAACCTTTTTTTTTTCTTTTCTTTCTTTTTTCCTTGAAACAACTGCTTATTACATGGCTTAAATAGAGTCGGGATTGAAGAGGTTTATAGATTTATTAACAACATGTAATTAACTGGCACTCAGTAAACTGGATCAATGTCATCGATACAACAGATAAACCACCATCTGAGACTCTTTTGGGACTTAAGATACATTCTTACAAGTGATCTCACACACAAGCCCTTCACACAGCAGGATGCCAGCAGTCTGCTGTCCCAGACCTTACTGGTCCGAACACCTGCTTTCTGTGAGTGCCAGTTCCGCGCACTGAGGCTGCTCCACACATCTACCACTCTGCACACTGGTGAGGAACCAGCCTAGAAGGTCACGCGTCCCCATAGCCAAGGTGCAAGTCGCTGGCTGTTGCAGCCCCTGCTGTCAGTCCGCCTACAGGTGGCATCTGACAGGGACAATGCTCTGTCGTGTTTAGACGGATGTTGCAATGCCAGTGGAGCAACTTCTGGGAATATCGATCTCTGTTTAAGCTGATGATACCAAGGTCTTCCCTCAGTCATAAATTTTTGTGCTTTCTTTTATGCTTCGTTTCAAACTCATTTTCTCAAATGTCTCTTGCTAAATTTTGGCTACTGCGTAATCCAGCTGATAGTCATCTTAAGCCAAACTCCAGTGTTAATTTCTTTGTAGCATCACCAGTATAAGCATCCTCTCAGCACAAGCAGCTTTGGAAAATCTATTCACACACTGACAGTGCGCATTGTGTCACCTGCTGTTACCCAGGTTACAGGTTAGGTTATGCTAACATGTGAAGACCATGCAGATTCCCCCATATCATTCCTAAAAAAAATGGTGCAAAATGGTGTTTTCCTTCACAGAAATAAATCTGGAAAAAAATACATCTCTGCAGAATCAAACAGTAGATAAATGATCTAGTTACAAATATAGGATTAGCAAATTTGAATTGAAGGCATACCGTAAGCATTCCCAAATTTTAATACAGGCTTCTTGGCTATGGAAAAATGCTTCCTGCAGTGAAGGAGCTTCAGAGTAAGTCTCTAACTGAATATGTCTCCAGCCTGGTGCATAAGTTTGATTTAATGAGCTTTTGGATTTTGTTCTTTTTGAATGCTGAAGGTAATTTGCTCCCCCACAGCTTGTGATTGTAGGCACAAGAAGATGCCCCATAGTTCTTCGTGTTCTATGATGAATGAGGGAGGGTAAGAATCATGGGGCTGTAGAACTGGGAGCAGTTTCCTTACTCTTATATTGAATCAGCCCAGTTACTGGCTACATCTTTAACAAATCTAATTTACTGATGAATTATGAATGGCTCAGTTACCCTATTCCACTAAATGGGTGCTCCCATTTCAGGCTTCAGATTTCTCTGTGCTGTCCTGTCAAGCTTAGTGACTGTGTGTATCAAAGCAGTGCTGAAAAATTTGATGCTTCCTCTTAAGGAACACTTTAGACAAGAAACAAAAAGTGGAAAAATTACAGCCTACCTAATTAATGATCAGAAAGCAGTAGGTTCTCTCCTGTAATTCCTATAGACTAGACTGATGTTACAATATTAGGGTGTAGTTAATAGAGGGACCATCACAAGAAATTAAAAATAAGGAGACATGCAGACATAAAGGGCAGTGTTGAAATTTCTCCTTAGGCTTCCTTCATAGTATCAACTTAATTGAAATTACAAAGGACATTTAGAGCTTTTACTGGACTGTAACTAACTCATCATGGTAATGAACATAATTACCATAGTGGCTGTTGGGTGTTGTTTTTTTTTTTTATTATTATTTTTCTTTAACCTGCAGCAAACTGTGATCATTGAGCTTTGTCTCATGTTATTCATCTGTATTAGCAGCATGTACAGTACTATATCTGCAAGACAGGAGAAAGAAAAATGTGCTTTTTTCAAATCCAGATATGGGGAACTTTTAGATATTTAGTATCATTTTTTGCATCATTTCTTAAATTTAGAAGTAGTGTATTATGGTTTGATGCTATAGTCTTTATTTTACTTAGAAAAATAATTTTGCTTTCTTCTAAATATGACCTGATGGCACACACAGACTCTCTGGATTCTCAGTTTTCCTATTTTATGTTCTGTTGAGTTTAGATTATGAACACTTTATAGCACAGACTGTCTGTATTTCCTTCTATGTTTATACAGTGCTTCATGTACTGGAAATCCGGTCCTAATTAGAGGCATCTCAGGAAGTACCATTCTTGAAGTGATATGTAATTTATGACATACCTTTTTCCCATCTTACAATAGTAAGATTTGAAACAAGCAGACTTAATACAACCTGCTTAATAAAGGAAAGATAATTTCATTTTGAAGGATATCTTACCTCACAAGTTTGGATTTGAAAAATGAATAATAGATGTAATGTAGGATCTTTTTATTGCCTACCTAATGCCTCTAACATAAAAATGTAATTGAGCATAAAAATATAAATTCTCATAGCAAAAAACATTTCTTATTAAGATAAACCTGTCACTATTATGATACAAGTAATAACTTTGGATTACAAGAATGTAAGCTAGAAATCTTTATGAGTAATCTCACAGAAGTCCTCTCTTATTGACTAACATTTTAAGAATCAATTGCTTCAGATTTTCACTGGATTGAGAAAATGGTCGATGATGCCAAAATAAAATGTATATAAAATATTGGTATCCATATTTCTGCTTTTTCAGCACTCTAATTATTTACTCTTAGCACAGTTATGAGAACTGTGATTTCTTCTTTTTTTTTTTTCCCTTTCATAACATTCATGTGCATTCAAGCACACGTGAAATGAAACAGAAAATGGAACTCAGCCCAATTGCAGGCTTACATCTGAAATGCTATGTTTTTAAACAGAGTGCTCCTTTTTGGTCCCTACACTGCTAGTTTATAATTCAGGATAAATCAGGATATTTTTCTAGATGAAACCAGAATGTATTTACTATTTTTTTTATACCTTTTTTTTTTACAGATGAACAAGGAGTGTAATGTAACAGAAGTTCTATGTAACAACATTCTTATATAACACAAGAGTAGACACACTCTGTTAGTGGGCCCATACTTTTGTGTTGCTGTTACCAATGCTTGTTGTGCACTGTTTACAAAGAAAAAATAGAAATGATTTTTTGCAAAATCACGAGAAGTTATATTATATATATTATATAATATAATATATTATATAATTAAATATATATTATATGTTATAAATATATATTATATAATATATTATATAATATATAATATTATATATTATATATATATATTATAATTTAGTTATATTATGAAAACTGCAAAGAAATACTTGGAAGTTTTAAATGCTTACTGAAACATTGTAATTAATCACTGATTTCACGAAAGTTCAATTTTTAAGTACGTAAAAGTATAGCTTGATTTGATTTTGTGCCTGAGTAAAACCTAAGTCATTAGTCAGAAAGTATGTAAGGCAGTTAACATCAAAGAATGTTTGCAAGAACTTTAATTGGAAAGATTAAATTTGTGTTACAGTTTTTGGATTTTTTGTCATTTTTTTGGTGAGTTTGGTTGATTGAAAATATTTTAGCTTGTATTTATATACGATTAACGTAATCTAAAAGAGAAAAAATATATATTCAAATCAGTCAGACAATTCTACATTTCCTTTTGACTTAGAATATGTATATATACATACAGATATTTTGGTGTAAATTCATGTGTCTTTTTAATTGAAATTGAAATGTTCTCTAAAGTTCAGTCATGTTGAGCCCTCTCTCTTCTTATATTTTTGACAGCAAGTAAGGTTCCTCAAGGCTGTCTCTCAAACGGACTTCATCCTTGTTCTAACTTCCAGCTCTCAACCTATGGAATTCTTGATTTCTCTATAGTCTAATTTTTCACTAATACTATATAGATCTGTTGGCATCAAAGTAAACATATACAAGCTCTACTCTGAAAGCTTCCTATTTTATTATGTTGGCTCATGACATCAGAAGTGGATGTTGGTGGTATGGCAGTAGAGGTTGAACCTTCCCACCAATATTCCGTTACGTGTTGTTGCTGAGTGACAGACGGCAGCAGAGGAGCAGTCTGACACAATGGTGTGTGACATGGAAGTACAGATGAAGTGAAGGTGTGGAACTGAAACAATGACACCCATTGACATTTATTGACACTTGCTGAATGTTTAGGGAGATCAACCAGTGGATGTGAGGCGGTGGGTGGTGCACTTCAGCAGATGCAACTGCGACAGTGGTCACCTTCTCTGGCACAGATGTTTACACGCACAGCATGAAGACTCTTGTCCATCACTGGCAAAAATGCATAATGGTGGTGACTATGTTGAAAAATAGTGTTTTGTAGCAGATAATTTGTTCTGTCAAATAAGTGTCATTGTGCTCTTCGTGTCGTTTGTATTTTCCATGGAAATAAGTAGGAGGCATTACTTTCAAAGCAACATCTATAGATGCTTGTTAAAAGTGCAGAGTCATTTTGCGTATATTGTCTCTTTTAAAGATACAAAGTAGTAGCATTCCGTTTTATTAACTGAGATTCCACTACAAGTAACAGAACTGAATGAAATTATATGCTCATTTTCTTTCTTTCTTCTGTAATACAGAAATACTTTAATAGCTCTGTGTATACTCAGAATTGTATGTGCATAACAGTGGTTTTCCAAATGTAATTATTACAGTTTTATACTGAAAACACATGGCACGTTTAATTAAAAAATAATGTTTTAACCTTGCATCAGAAATTGCATTGAAAACAAAAGCAACAATTCAAAAAAAATCTAAAAATAATACTAATAACTTTGCTGATGCAAGAAGAATTTTGAATTTCCCTCTTGTGTAAAAAAGTAGAAAACATTTTTCCAGTAAATAGAAAAGTATATCTATATATATAGTTTTCAACAAACTAAAGTGTAGAGCAAATAAATATTAAAGCATCCTTTGCTTCTTTTCTTTGTTTAACCTGGCAGTGGCTGTGAGCAAATAAGCAGTGTACCATTGGAAAATTCTGCAGTTCATTGAAAAAAGAATCACCATCATGTGGTGTGATTCTGAAATAAAGCAGAAATGCATTATGGTACATTATAATCCACATGGCATTTTTCTTCCTATTACGTGATAGTTTCTGTGTGACCTTGCCCCGAGGCAGTTACCTCTACTTTTTAATCTCTGAATTCTCTGACTTGCAGTCATGTAGCCATGGCCATTATGTTCCAGTGCAGCTTTTACTGCTAGTCTCAATATATTGAATTCATATATACACAATTAATTAGTACGAGGGTCCAATACTTTAATTCCTCATCCAGCAAGTCAGTGCTAGTAGCAGTTTAAATCTAGAAAAGAAAAAATTCTGTTAGTTTGTAGGGAAAGACTTGCAGTAGCTAAGCAATGGATAATTAAATTGCAGATTTTTCTGGATAGCAACTGTTCCCTACATTTGTGTTTGTTAAGTGTAAAAGACAACTATGAAACAAGTCACTAAAAATGGATGGAGTTCAACTAAAATCCTCCCAAATCTCTGTGTATATGAAAGTGAGCGGTCATTTCCCAGCTGATGGCAGTT
This sequence comes from Tragopan temminckii, assembly GCA_028571105.1. Taxonomy (NCBI): domain Eukaryota; kingdom Metazoa; phylum Chordata; class Aves; order Galliformes; family Phasianidae; genus Tragopan; species Tragopan temminckii. Next base: position 7,120 of record JAOWBP010054045.1, read on the forward strand.
ATGACAAGAATAAATTTACACTTATATGGCATAAGCCACTAGTGCTATGAAAATTATATTAAAAATGTTCATTGTTTTCTTTTAAAAAAATTATAGTTGAAAGGGGAACAACCAAACTGAAGACAGAAGAAATTCTGACAGGAGAGGCAGTTATAATGATGATGTTAACCAAGTTTCTCACAGTCTTAAGGCATAGAATCGTCAAATCACAGAATGGTTTGGATGGGAAGGAACCTCTATGTATAATTTAGTTCCAAGCTCCCCTGCCACAGCGTGCACCCTGCACAAAACCTTTCATTAGACCAGGCTGCCCAGGCCCTCTCCAGAATGGCCTCAAACACCTCCAGGGACGGGGCATCTGTAGCTTCTCTGGGCAGCCTGTGCCAGTACCTCACTGCCTTCACAGTGAAGAATTTCTTCCAAATGTCTAATCTAAATCTACCCTCTTTCATTTCAAAACCTTTATCCAATGCCACTGTAAAAATTTTATCCCCGGCTTTTTTGTAGGCCCCCTTTACTGGAAGGCAGCTATAAGATCTCCCTGGAGTCTTCTCTTCTACTCTTCTCTTCTAGCTGAATAAATCCAGCTTTCTCAACCTGTCTTCATAGGAGAGGTGCTCCAGCCCTCTCCTTGTGCCCTGCTCTGGATCCACTCCAGCAGGTCCGTGTCCTTGTGCTGGGGCTCCCATAGCTGAATGCAGTACTATGGGGGGCCCCAAAAGGGCAGATTAGAGAAAGGCAATCACTTCCCTCAACCTGCCGGTCAAATTCTTTTGATGCAGCTCAGGATACAGTTGGCTTTCTTGTGTGCAAGCACACATTGGCAACTCAAGCCAATGAGCTTTGCATCCACCGGTACCCTCAAGTCTATCTCTGTAGGCCTGCTCTCAGTTTATTTCCTCCAGTCTATACAGAAGTTTGGGATTGCCCTGACCCAGGTTTAGGACCTTGCGCTTGACTTCATGCAGTCCATGTGTCTGGGTGGACATATGGACACTCCTGAGGGGACCCACTTGTCGCTGATTTCCACCTGGATACTGAGTTACTGACAACAAATATGCAGCCATCCCAAATAAGCAGGTAATTCCTTATTAGCTAAATAGTGCACCCGTCAAGTCTCTCTCTCTCTAACTTAGAGGCATCATTGCCTGCATCCTTCTTCAATGAAAACAACCTGTCCAAAACCAGTTAAGATTTGCCCTACATTTTTCTACCGGTGTGGCATTGAGTGTCTACATTCTAAACTGAAAATAGTTTGATAAGTAGTTGGAATTTAAGAGCAATTTAGATTAAACATTTTAATGCTCATTTGTGCAATGCCTCTGGTATTTTTGCAATATAAAAAGATTTTCTTGGCTTCAAACCATTGGATCAGGGTGATTTTGACATCCTTAATCTCTCTTTAAGAGCATTAGATTTTTTTTTTTACTTAAAAATCTGTGCAGTAAAAGGTAGAAAGAAGTAATTTTCTAGAAATAGTGCTTTTAAAAAGTTATGTCAGCAAACACCGGGGTTAAAAGAAATGATTGAATTCTAAGCTAATAGTGCCAAAGATAGTACAGAAATACAGAGTTTGCAAGGTCTAAGCATATGATTTTGAATAAAATGCATAGCCTTGTGCTAACTGTTGTACATGCCTGCATAAGTGCAAGGAACTCAGTCCCTACCAAGAATCATCATTTCAGGGAAATGCAATTCCAGGAGAGGAAACAGTCTTTGGAAGTCAGCAGCATATTGGCTCACAATTAAAAAAGGTCCACTAAGCTGTATTGCCTGTTCCTGGTGCAGGAACAGTACTACCAGTGTGAAAATTGTTCTTCATATCTGTGGTGCTTTACACCAGTGACTCATATATTAGTGAGTTAGTTATTACTATCTATGCCATTGAATAACAAATGAATGATGATTTGGGAGTTAAAGGTGCTTTCAGTTCTATCATAAAACTACTGTTAGGACTCAGAAACACACGAGTAGAGATTATGAGAGATAAAATCCCAATTTATAACACCTTTAAACACTGACATTGGTGAGGAGAAACAGTACTAGTTACATGGCCATAGTAGATCAGTTCTATAACGTGATCTGGACTTCACATTAAAGGTCTCATCTGACCAGGATCTTTTTAAACAAAAGTCAATTCAAGATCAGATCTAAACGAAGCAAATGTTGTGGCACTTATACAGACAGGGTGGTCATTTTAAAAACAGTAAAAGGACCTAGCATCATAAAAGATGCTGTTCAATTGGATGAGCTTCAGTGTGATGTGGTGGTAAATAAAGGAAATGTAATTCCTATATATAAGCAGAGGCTCATCAGCTGTAATTGCATTTGTTTATGACAGTATTGATTATTACGAGGAGGTTTTGTCCATTCCCGATGTTCATCGTTTGAGAAAAGTAATGATGATCTGGAAAAAACTGTAAGATCTGGTAAATCTGTCCTACAGTGGTAGACTAAAGCAGCAAATCATGTTATTTTGTCAGAAAGACAATTGCAATATTGCTTGATCTTAGACTTTACTAATACAGGAAGAAGTTACTTTACTTTTTGAATCTAAAAGGTATACAAGATGGAATGCTTGGAGTCTTGGGTTAGACAGATTCAAACTAGACAGACTTCATTAAAATGAAGGTATATATTTTTACGACAAGATTAACAAGCTACTGGAGCAGCTTACGTAAAAGTCTGGTGAATTCTCAACTTCATAGAAACTGGCTCTCTTTTTATAATGTCTGTTATAGCTCAACGTTAAATTATCAGGAGTGTATAGAAATGATTTGGTAAAATTGTCTTACATTACACAAAAGAAGGCAAATTACTAATAACACACAAATAATAACTCCATACCTTAAATCTGTAAGTAAAATACTGACAGTGTGGAACACAGTGAGGCCAGGATTTTACCTATGAATCACTGAAAAAAACATTCTGTGATAACCCTATGGGAAAATTAGACACTCTCCAAAGGTTTGTTGGTTCTGCAACTGAAGATACTACATGGATACGCCACAGAATCACAGAATGGCCAGGGTTGGAAGGGACCTCGAGGACCATGAATCTCCAACCCCCCTGCCACACGCAGGGCCACCAACCTCCCCATTTAATACTAGACCAGGCTGCCCAGGGCC
>JAOWBP010054046.1:0-10246 GCA_028571105.1 Tragopan temminckii
GCCTTCACCTGTGCTCCCATGGCTAACTCATTGCTCACCCCAGGTGATCAATCAGAGGTTCAGGCCGTGATTCAGCAATTCCCATACAATGTAATTATAATATGTAGATACCATTGCAGAGAAGAAATTTTAGTCCATTAGAATCTAAAGCTAGTACTTTTAATTTTCTGTTTTACCACAGCAAAAGAATGGGTAGAAAACAATAAGTAGCTATAGCCATATACCTTCCTATTTAAAGTGTATTTCAGACTTTTGTTTCAGAATAGACAGAGGCCAAAAGATAAATGCTTTCAGAATACCAGTAAGTTAGCAGAATATGGTAGTTAAAAATTAAGACTAACTTGACAGCACGGATTCTGCTGCTATACATTTGCTCCTTTCTTTTTTGTTGTATACAGTGAAGTCCGATTGAAAACTACCCATACACATAGCATTTGTTTTTAACTTGTCTGTGATCTTGAGTTTTTATAAAGCATCGTGTTCTTTCTGAGATTAGCCCGGAGATAGATTCCACCCTACAAATTACAGATCAAGACTCAGTAATATTCGTGCAGATTTATTCCTTCTTGGTTTGATTACAAGGCAGTCCAGGTAGTAGATATGAGCTCAATAGCCTTAAGGAAACAGATAGAGATCAGTATGCATAAGTAACTATGTTAAGTAGCATGAGTACAAGCTTGTTTTCTGCTTGCTAGCTGACTCTCACAAAGCTTTTAAAGTACAGATGGCTTTCCCACATGGAAAACTTCAGGCCCTTCCTTACTTGTTACAAGAGTGAAGTACTGTTATTTACTGAGGCTTTTAAAAGTGTGGTAAATGATGAGACGTTGAGAAAAAAGATCTTAAAGTGAGAAACCACAGGATCTCCTCTCTAAGCCTCTGTTTCATTAAGCTATGGTTATGAACTTGGTTAGCACTAGTCAGTACTCCACGGCTGAAGCTCAAGTAAAAATGTAATAATATATCCTGAATCCGGATAACTTTTTTCTATCAGCTAAAGACTATTATAAAATAAATTACTTGTGGTTTCCATTTTGATGCTGGTTGTATTTTGTTCATGAAGTAATCAGGTATTCAGAAAAGAAGAATATGCCAATGAAAGCACTTTATATATTCACAGATAGCACTCTTAGAGGAAATGCTTAGCATAGAAAAAAAGTGCTGAACTAGCATATCTGGAGAACACAGGGAAAAGTGACAGATTGCTTTCTATAAAGCAGTCACACAGCTTACATTGGCAACAGTTTGATGTGCCGCAGCAGTATTGACCCAAGAGCCATGTCACAATCAATCAGCATCTCAGAGGACAATGAAAGAATTGAAAATGCTTAACTTAACTAAGCACACAGTAAAATTTTATTAAAACAAGAAGTGACTACCTCTGGCTGCAGATACCTATTGCCTATTATTTAGCTTTACTTGGAAGAACAATTATGTGAGCTTAATAACACTTCTAATAACTATCAAAATCATGAGACAACTCACTTTGGTTGCTATTCTCTAATAGTTATTTCAAGTCACATCAGAATGGCAAAATGTGCCAAAACAAATCTCATCAACCATAATTTAGTTCTAGATTTTCTTCAAAATAATATACCTCTTCAAAACCATTTTGCAGTGCCAATCAAGATGTAAGATCACCAGATCGGTAACATTTATGTGTCTACGTATCTCTTTGTCTCTGGATTAATATTTAGTCTATGAGCACCCTTATTAGTATTGGGACTTCCTTCACATGTGTGATATAACTTCATGTTGAGGCTGTTTTGACTCAGTAGAAATGCCTGCTATTACCTGTGCCTTTCTCTACTGTCATCAGTGTGGATTTACCATCCCCTTCTGTTCTCTCCACTTCCTGTCCCCTTCCATCTTGTGTTATGCCAGTAGCAGGCTTGGACACACTCCCCATAATACCATTTAACAGCCAGGCTTCACACAGTATACTGACATGGACAAATCAGTCTTCTACAACTGCATTTGAGTCTTTCTTTTTTTCCTCATATTGTGTCTGAGTTTTTTCAAGTGCAGATGAGATACAGGTCATAGGAAGATATTTTGCAATGTATTCACATTTACTTTCTCTGTTACAACTTTCACTGTCTTTTTTAGTGAAAAAGCAAAATTTTGTTTTACATCTTTAATGAAAATCTTACATTGCAGTTGCAGAAAGAGAAGTTCTGCTGTAGATGGCATGTATTCTAAATTGTAAGGAATTCAAATTTCAACTATGGTTTCTGTAAGTTCTATACATCATCTATAAACTGCAAGAGTAAAAGCTATTCTAAAGTCTTTCTCAGGCATTTTTAAAACTAAATGTTGCCTGACATACTGCCTTAAACTAATTTCAAAGTCTTCTATAATTACATTTTCTATGAATTGATTCACCTTAGCAGTTTGATACCATCATTAAGATTTCTTGATGCTTCCTTTCAAAGAACTGTCTACAGACAGTATAGATTTACTTCAAGGATTTACCAGAAATAATATAAGCTGAATTTCAAAGCCTCACATACTGCTGTGTTATTTTTAATTGAATAGTCAGTAGTGAGCTTTCATTAAATGTCATTAATAAAGAGCTTCTGTTAAGAATGATTGCTTATTTCTCTTAAACAGGTGTAAACTGAATAAAAGCAAAATGCTCTTAATGTGTATTTAAGTGCTATAAGTAATTCATTGTTCAGAATCATCATGGTAGAATTACATTTGCATTTGAATATCAGTTTGAATAAAATATAATGTGAGAGTTATTTTAAAATGCTTGACTACTTCTGTAAGTGCTTCATGTGAAGATACACACACAGCAATGCCATTAATAAAAAATGGACTCCTACAGGCAATCTTCTGTTTGGGATCTTAACCAAGCTCAAGTCTAAATATCCCAAACTCTTCTCCCTTTGGAAACTAACATAAGACATGCAGAACATGTTGTAAGAAACTGGAAATAACAAGAGGCTTGATGATAACTTAGTTGATGAGAAGAACTGAAAGCTGCCTTCATGCATGTAGGGAGTCTTCAAATTTGGGTTTGGGGCTTGCAGGTCCTAGGAGAAACAGGGAGAACTGCAGCTGTAGCCCAGGAGTCATTGGTCAGAGTAGGTGTGCAAGCATGCCAATCCAGTAGTCTTTTACTGTCAATATAGTAAAATTATAATATTTATGTCTGAAACTTTGAAGACCAAGAATGTTTTCCGTGTAAATCAATGTACGAAGCAAATGTCAGCTATGTCTACCAAGATGGCAGAGTTTTCTTGAAACAGACAGATGGTAGAGTAACTGCTTAGTCCAGGAGATAAGAAATCTCTGCTGCCTTAAGTGACAATATGCTCCCCTCTACCTCCTGCCTCCTTCTTTGTCTTGAGCACTGCACCTAAGGCCTTGTTCACAATTGATAATACTGTCCTGCAAAATACTATGAGTCAATCATCTTACCCCATAAATAGTGAGCAGCCTGAGAGCGCCTTGAGCTCTAATCCTAGTAACAAGACTGCACATGACCACTCCAGTTCCTTCTAAATATTGTGAAGCTTAAGTGGCTATAGTCTCAGGGTGGATTGTGTAGAATATTTATCGGAGATGACCTATTGGAATGTACTCCACTTGAGAGAGGATAAACCTCCGGTATGCAGTGTGATAGATAACCATTTCCATGATAGGTCCCTAAGCAACATAAGACCTGCAAACCTTAGATTGTTAACAAAATCCAGGGGATCCCGGTATGCTGACTCTAAGAAAAAACAACATGGAGTGAGGAGCAGAGTGGTGGTCCCATGATCGAGCCCTGTGATCGTCCTGCAGGGATGGAGACTTGTTAATACAACTGGAAACAAGAAAATGTCTTGTTTTCCTGACCCAGCTCTAAGCCAGCAGATTTATAACCTTTCTTTCCAAAACATTCTGAGTAAACATTGCAAAACAAAGATATGTGTGACTAGAGTCACTCAAGCTTCACCTTGAAGTATGAAAATAGTATACAAATGCTGAAGACAGAAGGATTTTTTGGGGAAGATACTATTACAGACAAGCTGGGAGGACTTGGCTGACTTCTGGAACTAGTCAATGGGCTGAGCCTCTCCTTCCTCCAGTGGGGATGCCTATTAGGTAAGATTCGCATACTCTGTTTACTGAGTGCTTCCCCAGGAAACCTAGAAATCTCTGTAGAATTATTCCATAATTTAATGTGTTTGTGATTGGGCATATTATTAATGTTCTTTGTTAACTTCTTATGCTTTGCAGACAGTGTATTTATCATCAAACAAATCAAAATAATCTGTAATCTGTTGCTTTAACAAACTGCACTATTCACTAATGTGGTCATGAGTGTTCTCACTGAATGCAACCAAATTCCTTAAAGGTGGTTGTGACTAGCTGTATTGGGCAGTGTGATATTTGTGAATCCATAATCGTGATAGTTCATATATTGAATGTGACTGGACTGGGCATCACTCAAAATCTAAGCACAGCCAATCCTCACTCCTCTGATATCTGAGGACAAGCTTGATTGCAAGGGTTTTATCTTCTGCCAAACTTTTTGCTTTTTCACTTGACATGTTGGACCTATGAATAGGGAGAAAAATGGCATCCCAAAGTGCAATCTGAACAATGCCTCTACTCAGATTGCTCCTAGAGGTACTTCAGGAGCCACAGAATATCTGGTTAGTGACTGATGAGAAATAATCAGATGCTGATGAAGAGAATAATAACCGGTAACAGGTAAATAGGATTTAGTGAGCCAGTGTCACCTTGCTGCCTATCTCTTGACCTTCTCTAGGAAGGATTTCAGGTACAGTGTGATGCATCTTGTTGTTCCTTGAACCTCCCAAAAAGGAAACACATTGTCTGCTGAAACTATCAGTGCTGAAGTACTGTGACTTTCAGTGAGGACAGCTATTCTCTAACTAATTATAACTAAATTATGTTTAAAAGAATTTTAAAAGAATTTAAAAGAAGCAATACCAGTTTTTCTTGTCTGTCAGATTTGTTGTACAAAACTATGGAAATATTATATGCCTCATTGTGTAAACTGACCAGTACAAGAAACGTGCAGTGAACCTGGAATTAAAGCAAAGTTAAAGTGTTGGTCAGGCTGCAACATTGTTGTTTTATCTTGTATGTCTTATTTATTAAAGATAATACATATCTATCGAAAGGCAGCTTCCTCTAAGCCTCAAAGCCTAAGCACAAAGCTTTTCCTGAAGATGTTTAAAACTTGGCTGAGAAAGCAAAAATGGCCAGCTTCAAACCTTATTCAGTTCTTTTCCTCTGTCAGCTGACAGTTCCATTTTCTTTCTGTAACAATTCCCTTCCCTTGTTTGTTAGTTTTTTTCCCATTTTTAAGATTTCATGTTTTCTATTTTGAAAATGCAATTTTCCCTGCACATAGCAGTGCCTAACATCTTTACTATGGGGCTGAACAAACCAACCAAACAAACAAAAAGCAAACATGAAAACAGATCTGAAAGGAAAGAGAGAAACCCTGCAGATCAACCATGTTTGTACTAAGATTTATCAACCTTGCCCTCAGGGCCACTTCACACATTTACTGTGTCTTTGCAACAGATGAAACAGTTCTGGGCAGTGACCTTATAAAATCTGTGGCTACCTGAAATGTGCAGCAGACCATAGCATTTCTCACTGGTAACCTTCTTTTTTTCTACTCTCAAATGTTTCTTTTCACTGTTGTACTACTTCTGGGCACACCTGGCACTTAGTCTCTTTTACACATACACATACACATGCACTCTATAAGAATCATAAAGAAGCTTCTGCCCTTTCAGAGACTATTTTATAACTTGGAGTTCACAAGTAAATGTTGAAAATTGCTACTTCCTGGCATGTGCTCACTCTCTCTTTTTCATATCTGTGGTGGACTAGGGCTCTTTCAGGAGTCGTCCTTTAAGAGCATGGCCCTCTCACATACCCATTCTGGAGATATCCACCTCTACAGTAGCAGTGGCTCTAAACATTTGTTTGTGCTCTGTGGTGTTGCTTCAAACGTTGAACAAACATGCACACTGAAGAAACAAATGGAACCTAATGGTCTGGGTAATTGCAATGCTACTTCCAGTGGAAATACTTTCAAATAGTATGACCTTGAGTCTGAAATCAAGGTCGGTAACCACTGAAGACACAGATGCGAGCCATGCATGGAGTATGAAACAAGGGATAACTTAACCAATGGCTGTTTTCTCCTTGCTGTGTGAATGTGCACACCAGTTGGTTTGTGCCCATCTCTAATACATCATTGATAAGCAGCTGTTACTTTTTCCAGTACAAGAATGTCAAACAAGTGCCAGGAGTGTCAATGCTTGCCAGTGTAGACTTGCCAACAGATTAGAATTTAATTCTACTTCTGTGCACTGCTTTATATCAATGCCCATGAAAGTATTAGATCTATTGAGAAGGATGGCAGATCATGTACACACAAATGGCAGTGCTAAATGTACTTGCACCTGCATCCTAATATAAGGAACTGATAAAAAAGGGGAGACTATCGTAGTGAATGATTGACATTTCAATGAGTGTGGAATGTAACACAGCCTTCAAATACAAAAATACGCTAGCCATAAGTGTTGTGCAGTATAAAACAGAATATGAAAGCTGAAAATTAGCAACTGATGCAAATTGCTTTAAATAAAACATGCGAACACTTGCTCACATACTCATACACATTCATACACATTTTTATCTTGCTAGGCAAATACAATTAATTCAGCTTATCTCTAGAAATTATATATTGATCTTATGAAAAACTGGAAGGCATATTTTAATGATCCTACATGCTCATTAGAGTTTGAGACAAACACAATAACTATTTTCCATTAAGGAAAAGCTACATATTATTATTTTTTTCTATTATTCTATATGGGTGGAGTGTCTGTGTTTAAATTAAAGACTGAAATGAAACATTTCAAGAGACAAAAATAAGCCAATCTAAATTAAAATGTTTAAAACAGAGTGCACTGTACTGCTGTGGAAGAAGAATCACTGCAAATAACATTAATGAATTCTTAAAATAGATTGAAAGTAAGGCCTTCCTTCAGGAGTGTTCAGAGGCTTTGGTGCCTGCAGAACTCAGACCACTGAGGATTAAAAGAATGATGACTTGGGGCTGCAGTGTTTAGTCTCTTTCCTTAAGCTTGTTGAAAAATCAGGAAGGCTGAGGAGAGAATGGTGACAGTAGAATGTGAAATTTCAGATCCTCAAGTCTTCATAGCATAAAGTGCTTGAGAGACAAGTATACTGCAGTCTCATTTGGCCATAAACTGATTACAGAACAAAGCGACTGACTCTGGTGGAGCTATGCTGCAAACCAGCAGCAGGATAACCAGCATCTGAATAGGAGACCAAAGGCAAAAAGTGCTGGACAAGTATACCATTGTGTCACCATGGACTATCATGGTGGTGTCTGATTCATACACCTGGCTTTGAATAGCCCCAGCAGTAGCATCTAGAAGGACCACGGCCATGCAGGTAGATGGGCACATGGAAGATGGGTGCCTGTCGCAGTGCCACTACAGACTTGCCATGCTGCCGAGACCAGTTGGAGGACACATTCCATTGAGTCATACCATGATGACTTACTGGAGATATTAACAACTTTAAATTCCACTTATTTTCACAGTAAAAAAAATATGAAAATTTATCATGAGTCAGTAGCAAACAACTAGCATACGAGAAATAAGTGTGTGAGCAAGCTCTTTTAAAAAAGAAATATATAACTATACAGTACAATCCTTAGCACTGATCAACAAGATTGAATAGCCCACTGCCACTCCCTTCTTCCCTTGCTAACCTAACTGTGGCTGTCTTAGTTATTTGCTTTGCCAGGGAAATGGGAGGAATTTGTGCATGGTCCTTCTGCTTTTGATACTGCTGCGGCTTTAATGCTGAATCTGGTCAGATCTAGCAAGCATACTTACGATTTCCTTGCAATCATGCTGTCTCCTGGATGATGTTACCTACTTTCATATGTTGTTTGCCATCAAAGTTTCAGCTTCTTGGGGGTGGAAGCCTTCCCTCTAACTGCATGTTTCCATATCAATTGTGGGGCATGTAGAAAACACAGTTTAGTACAGATTCTCTGTAAGTATAAGCTTGTGCTTGCTTTTTTTCTGTGGCTTTGATGTAACTTGAATATGCAGAAGTTGGAATAGGCCCACATACAAATATTTGCTGCAAAAAATGTCTGTTACATTTGCCACAATTTGCCAACTGTAACAGAAATACTGCAGGGGAAACACAATAGGTTTAAAAAACAACATTTAAAAAGAAGCACATACATTTTACCTTCTCATCCCAGGACTCTGTTTTTCTTTTCACCATTGCCATTACTTTACACAGAAAGACACATACACAACAAACACAAAAGCTGACAAGCTGGAAGAAACTCTATTTCAATATACCAAATAGATTAATATGGTGCTTTTTGATCAAAAAGAAAAAATTTACACTTTTAAAAGGGAAGTATACAAGCAAACCATAAAACCACAATGTTATTGTTACACCACAAAAATAAAGATTAAGCAATTTTTTTACTTTTGCATCTGGATAGTCTCAACAAGTTAAGAATAAATGCAACTAAGAAAAAAAAGGAGAAGAGGAGAGAATGAGAGAAGGAAAGAGAAAGTGACGGAAGGAAGGGAGGGAGGGAGAGTGGGAGCGAGGAAGGGAGACAGGTGGGGAATGAACAAACATCTGCTCAGATACGTGGCTGCTGGTTAGGGTTAACCCCCCCAGATCTATCACAGATATATCTTGCATTTGCTTTTGTTAAATCTCATAAGGTTATGGTCAGTCCACTTCTGTCCAGTTATCTCTGAATCACAGACCTGTCCAGCATCTGTATGGCTGTGAATCCCAATGTCTGATCCTAGAACAAAGTTGAGATAGATTTTTATGGTCAAACACATTTTCAACAACTTTTTGCAAAAAAGTTTTTCAAAGAGATCAATAACGGCACTGAGAAGCACAAAAACTATGTTCAGTAAAAGAAAAATGTGGAAGCATCTGAAATCAGTGCTGAAGAGGTGAGATACATATTTTAACAAATAATGAGAATACTTTCCAAGTAATGAACAAATCCATTTTCTTAAGGGTATAAACTCTTGGCATTAACCACTTTAATCCAAAAGCTACAGATGTTTTTTGAAGTCAGATGAAATAGGAAATAGACCTACATATTTACTTATTTTAGAGCTGTTTATCTTCTCAGTTACATTGGTACAACTTAAATGATTCTGTGACTCACCTCTTATTTATAAAGTTACAAAAGAGAGTTACTCTTTATTTAAGCAATGGTATATGTTTTACTGTCTATAGAAGGTGCATCTCAGATTGGTGGCTCCTATATTCCTGGAGGAGAAAACTGGCACTATGACTTGAAAGAACTAATGATTGTGCTTTGAACAGCTAATTGCACCTGGCAGAGGGAAATACATAAGAAGGTTAGTCTTCAAAATCCTCATTTTTAGCAGGTGTCATGGTAGTTTAAACTTTCAAGTAACCTGAATTGCTGTAGCATGTGGCTAGTGTTTTAATAGAAAATGTGGTCTCTAGATTTACCATTAATATAATCACCGTTTTAGACCATGCTCTAACAAACAAAATTCTATAATTTCACAAAAATTTAAATTGTACAACATGCTTTGCAAAACAGCCCACATAACAACAGGAAATCTGATCTAGTTTAACTTCAAAAGAACAAAAAATTTTTGCTTTATTCACCTTCAGGCTCAGGAATGCTGTCCCTTTGGAGGTCATCTTTCCAAGTTGTGACAGGAATGGCTAGAAGGAGGAAAGGATTGCATATGAAAAATTAAAGTGATGTTTATGCCAGAATTATGCTGAAGGCCATTTTGCCTGGTTTAGCAGACCTAGAAATCAAAAATTCCAGTGTTCCCAGATGGCCAAGAAGGCCAATGGCATCCTAGCTTGCATCAGGAACGGTGTTGCCAGCAGGAACAGGGAAGTGATTGTCCCCCTGTACTCAGCTCTGGTGAGGCTGCACCTCAAGTACTGTGTCCAATTTTGGACCCCTCACTGCAAGAAAGACATTGAGGCCCTGGAGTGTGTTCAAAGAAGGGCAACAAAGCTGGTGAGCAGTTTGGAGCACAGGCCTTATGAGGAGCGGCTGAAGGAGCTGGGATTGTTCAGTCTGGAGAAGAGGAGGTTCAGGGGAGACCTTATTGCTCTCACTAACTACCTGAAGGGAGGTTGTAGTGAGCTGGGGGTTGGCCTCTTCTCTCAT